>JAJLWZ010000069.1:0-49358 GCA_030571035.1 Yamadazyma buinensis
TATGGTAACATATAATTTTTTTGCTTAAGAAATAATGACGGGAGAATGTAATGTGTAGATTCTTGTGTATATCTCTATTAGTATATAGATGAATATATTGTTGTTAAAAAAAAAAAAAAAAACCCATAGTTAGGCAGTTGTGTACACCCATGTGTTAATTTCTTTTTTGGTGTAATCTTTAGTTGTTTAGTTGTACTGTAGTTTACACTTATTTTTGGTAAATGCACATATTGACCTAGATTTAAATAAGTTTTATATAGTGATACTAGTAGCTTTGTAAGGATAGTAGTTTAGTTATAGTTATATAACAACCTCTTAACTATCCCTGTTAAACGATCCTTTTTTTTCACTTTCTAAAGCATGTTAATTGGTTTAAATCTTTGTAAGGATCAAAAAACAACTCAAAAGCCGGGTAACAGCCACGCAGTTTTTCTTTTGATATCTCATCCATTGAAAAAATTTTTTTTTTTTTTTCTCTTCAAATACCTTCAAGAGATTTTACTATGTCAGCTGAATCAAAGTATTCTACTGAAGTTCTTTCTGAATTATTAAGCAAGTTACAAGTTGCTGATAACAAAGAAGAAGCTGCTACCAACATTGCTTCTTTCTTAAATTCATCAATTGTTGAACATGATACTCCTGTTGAATTTTTTGCAGATTTAAAGAAACAAATTAATGATAAAAAAAATGCTTCAGTTTCTATTGCTGCTTTAGTTGCTTATTCTCATATTGCTTCTTCAAACGCTTTATCCCCAACTGTTGAACCATTAGTTGTTGATTTAGTTTCAGACATTTCTGCTAAATCTGGTGATAAAAATAAAGAAATTCAAGTTGCCGCTGAAGATGCTTTATTAGCTATTTCAAAAGCTATCACTCCAACTTCAATTAAAGTTATTTTACCAAAATTATTAAAAAACTTGGTTGATACTAACAAATGGACTGAAAAAGTTGCTATTTTAAAAGCTATTTCTCAATTAGTTGATACTGCTAAAGCTCAAATTGCTTTAAGAATGCCTGAATTAATTCCAGTCTTATCTGAAGCTATGTGGGATACCAAGAAAGAAGTTAAAGAAGCTGCTACTCAAACTATGACTAAATCTACTGAAACTATTGATAACAAAGATATTGAAAAATTCATTCCAAAATTAATTGAATGTATTGCTAAACCAACTGAAGTTCCAGAAACTGTTCACGTTTTAGGTGCTACTACTTTCGTTTCTGAAGTTACCATGGCTACTTTATCTATTATGGCTCCTTTATTATCTAGAGGTTTAGCTGAAAGAGAAACTGCTATTAAAAGAAAAGCCGCTGTTATTGTTGATAACATGTGTAAATTAGTTGATGATCCTCAAGTTGTTGCTCCATTTATGGATAAATTATTACCAGCTTTAAAAGCTAATTTCTCAACTATTGCTGATCCAGAAGCTAGAGAAGTTACTAACAGAGCTTTAACTACTTTAAGAAGAGTTGGTGCTGTCACTGAAGGTGATGTTGTTCCAGAAGTTTCAACTGCTGGTGATATTGATGTTACTTTACCAATCTTCCAAAAATTAATTAAAGATCAAAAAGTTGATGAAAAAAGATTTGCTCCAGTCTTAAACTATATTGCTGCTATTGCTGGTGATTTAGTTGATGAAAGAGATATTCATCCAGGTTCATGGACTACTAATGTTTTACCATTTGCTACTATTTTCTTACATGAAAAGGAAGCTAAAGAAATTATTGAAGAATTTAGAAAAACCGCTATTGATAATATTCCAGCTCCTCCAGCTTTTGAAGATGAAGAAGATGATGGTGAAGATTTATGTAATTGTGAATTCTCATTAGCTTATGGTGCTAAAATCTTATTAAACAAGACTCAATTTAGATTAAAAAGAAATAGAAGATATGGTTTATGTGGTCCAAATGGTGCTGGTAAATCTACTTTAATGAGAGCTATTGCTAATGGTCAAGTTGAAGGTTTCCCAACTCCAGATGAATGTAAAACTGTTTATGTTGAACATGATATTGATGGTACTGAAGCTGAAACTTCAGTTGTTGAATTCGTTATTCAAGATGGTGAAGTTGGTTTAACTGTTGAAGCTGTTGAAGCTAAATTAACTGAATTTGGTTTCTCAGATGAAATGATTAAAATGTCAATTCACTCATTATCAGGTGGTTGGAAAATGAAATTAGCTTTAGCTAGAGCTGTTTTAAAAAATGCTGATATTTTATTATTAGATGAACCAACTAATCATTTAGATACTGTTAATGTTGCTTGGTTAGTTAACTACTTAAAAACTTGTGGTATTACTTCTATTATTGTTTCCCATGATTCCGGTTTCTTAGATAATGTTGTTGAATATATTATCCATTATGAAGGTTTCAAATTAAGAAAATATAAAGGTAATTTATCAGAATTTGTTAAAAAATGTCCATCAGCTCAATCTTATTATGAATTAGGAGCTTCTGAATTAGAATTCAAATTCCCAGAACCAGGTTTCTTAGAAGGTGTTAAAACTAAACAAAAAGCTATTGTTAAAGTTTCAAATATGACTTTCCAATATCCAGGTACTTCAAAACCTCAAATTAGAGATATTAATTTCCAATGTTCTTTATCATCAAGAATTGCCGTTATTGGTCCAAATGGTGCTGGTAAATCTACTTTAATTAATGTTTTAACTGGTGAATTATTACCAACTGAAGGTGAAGTTTACGTCCATGAAAATTGTAGAATTGCTTATATTAAACAACATGCTTTCGCTCATATTGATAACCATTTAGATAAAACTCCATCTGAATATATCCAATGGAGATTCCAAACTGGTGAAGATAGAGAAACTATGGATAGAGCTTCAAGACAAATTAATGAAGATGATGAAAAGGGTATGGAAAAAATCTTCAAAGTTGAAGGTACTCCAAGAAGAATTGCTGGTATTCACGCTAGAAGAAAATTCAAGAACTCTTATGAATATGAAATTTCTTGGATGTTAGGTGAAAACATTGGTATGAAATCTGAAAGATGGGTTGCTATGATGTCCGTTGATAACACTTGGTTACCAAGAGGTGAATTAATGGAAACCCATTCCAAGATGGTTGCTGAAGTTGATATGAAAGAAGCTTTAGCTTCAGGTCAATTCAGACCTTTAACCAGAAAGGAAATTGAAGAACATTGTTCTATGTTAGGTTTAGATGCTGAATTAGTTTCACATTCTAGAATTAGAGGTTTATCCGGTGGTCAAAAAGTTAAATTAGTTTTAGCTGCTTGTACATGGCAAAGACCTCATTTAATCGTCTTAGATGAACCAACCAATTATTTAGATAGAGATTCTTTAGGTGCTTTATCAAAAGCCTTAAAAGCTTTCGAAGGTGGTATTGTTATTATTACCCATTCAGCTGAATTCACTAAAGATATAACTGAAGAAGTTTGGGCCGTCTTAGATGGTAGAATGACTCCTTCCGGTCATAATTGGGTTCAAGGTCAAGGTGCTGGTCCAAGATTAGAAAAGAAAGAAGATGAAGAAGACAAATTCGATGCTATGGGTAACAAGATTGCCGCTGCTAAAAAGAAGAAGAAGTTATCATCTGCTGAATTAAGAAAGAAAAAGAAGGAAAGAATGAAGAAGAAGAAGGAATTAGGTGATGCTTATGAATCATCTGGTGATGAAGATTTTTAAATTTAATTAGTTGTTTTTAAATAAATTAATTAAATTTAAGATTTCTAATATTTCATCCTGGAATTCTTGAATTTTTTTTTGTTTTAGAGGAAATAGAGAAATTTTTATTTATTCGTTCCGATTATTTGTTTTGTTTATACATCTATAATATAGATTCTTTTAAAAATTATATCTCTCTCTCTTTCCATACTCTCTATAAAGTTGAATCTTGGAATTTTTCAGACAATTGAGATTTCCACAAATGGGTGCAAAAATGATTTGGATCGTCTTATTCAGTTTATTCTTCCTAGCGTGTTCACATAAACTCTCGTTCTACGGCACACAACAAGTGGAGTGCCCTAATACCACTTCAATCATTCGTCTACCAAATGTACGTATCGCTTACTGCAAAAACACACAATTAAATTATTTACTAACCGCTAGGATATTTCAAAAGGTGAAAAACTATATATTTCAGGAAGATCAAAATCAACACAAGATTCAATACTAAAACTATTTGAAGCTGTTAAAATCCCACAATTCAATGCTTCTGAATTCATTGAAAATCCAATCACTATAGCAATTGCACTCAGCGGTGGTGGTTATAGATCCATGTTAACTGGTGCTGGAATACTTAGCGCTTTCGATGATAGAGTTTCCGATAATGGTGTTTCAGGGTTATTACAGTCATCTATGTACATCGGTGGTATATCGGGTGGGTCATGGTTAGTCATGAGTAATATAGTAAATGATTTTAAAAGTATAAATATCAGTGAAGATCCTTTTGAAGAGGTTCAAAAAAGATTGTTGGCTGGTATACCAGATTTTGATCCAGGGTACAAACCAAAACATAAAGTGATTAAACAAGAAAAGGATTTTTTCAAGTCAATCATTAAGTATGTAAAGGGGAAGATAAGTGCTGCAAATACACCATCTAATTTTACAATTAGTGAAACATCTTCACCTAAATCTGGGTTTGAAAGTATTTATAATTTCTATAAAACTATTCATATGGAGGTTCAATGTAAGAAGAATTCAGGTTCATTTATTTCGTTGACGGATTATTGGGGGAGAGCATTAACTAATAGATTATTTAATTCTACTAGAAATCAATTATCTTCAGTTATGAGTTTACCATCATTTGAAACTTTCCAACAACCTTTCCCTATAATTTCAGCAGTTCAGAAAGTTCCTATAAGTATCTCACAGAGGGATAAAAGTAATGGCTCACATTTAGTTGAGTTTAATCCAATTGAGTTTGGATCTTGGGATTCTTATATAAATGGATTTATGAATTTGAAATATCTAGGTTCAGAAATAGAGAATGGGCAATGTAAAGTTTGTAGAAGTGGGTATGATGATATTGGATTTATAACTGCCACATCATCTTCATTATTCAATGGAGTTTTAATTTTCGTTTATAATTATCTACTTAATTTAAAAGATGAAACTAAATTAGCGTTATCAATTATTTTAGAAACTTTTGGTTTAAGTTCTGATTTTAGTGATATTGAATTACCTACTACGCATCCAGATTATGCAATATATTCTCCAAATCCATTCTACAAGTATATGAATGCCTATTCCAATGTTAGTGAATTTAAACATTTGTATTTAGCAGATGGTGGAGATGATGGACAAAATGTTCCATTCCAACCATTTTTACAACATCAACGAAAGGTAGATGTGATTTTAAGTTATGATACTTCAGGGGATATTTATAATTTCCCAAATGGTACTAATTTAGTTAATTCTGCCAGGAGGTATCATAATAAATATAGTAGTTTTAAATTACCAACTTTTGAAATTGGTGGTCATACAAGGTCAGTTTTCCCTAAAACCCCAGAAGTTACATACCCATTAGATGGAACATTCTTCCTTGGTTGTGATCTAGTTTATGATTATCCGATATTAGAATCTAAGAATTTTAATTTGTTTAATTATACCAACTCCACATACTCAAATCTGGATTTAGATCCAGATTTCAAGTCAGATCCAGATCAAGATCCAGATTATTACCCACCCTTAATTGTATATACTCCAAACACAAATCTTACATACCAAAGTAACACATCCACGTTCAAGCTTAGTTATACAAGAGATGAAATTAATGGGATGATAGATAATGGTTATCATTTAGCTACAAATTTAAATTCAACTTTTTTTGCAACATGTTTGAGATGTGCAATTTTAAAGAGGTCATTTGATAAATCTCCTAACTTTGATATTCCTGAAACTTGTCAGAAGTGTTATAATCTATATTGTTACCATTAACCCCCACCATTACCCTCCTCAAGACTTTAAACAGTTTTAAATACGTGTGTAAATTGTTCACAGATGTGTCTTAAAAACTTTCTTTTAAACCATTACTCGCACGAGAGCATTAAAAAAAAGGAAAAAAAATTTAAAGGTGTCTGAAATATTTTATTTTATATATCATTAGGGATTATTGTTGCATAGACGAATTTTCAAAGGGGTCCAAAATTGGCAAGATATATATTTTGAAAGGGCTTTAACTTTATAGGAGTGGTTTAACTCATAGATATCAAAGTAGGTTAGATAATAACTGAAATTAAGGAAGGTTTGAAAAGAAAAAATTAATTAGACTCACACCACTAAGACACAAATACATTGTTTCATATATATTCAAATTTATAAATTAAGCTAAAAAAGAAACACAAGATGGTAAATGTTGAAAATGATGCTTTAACTACCGAGTTAGCAATTAATTCCTTATTCATGATTTTATGTACATGTTTAATATTTTTTGTTATAATTGGTATCTCAATGTTTTATTCTGGACTTACACAAAGAAGATCAGCATTTTTACAATTAGCTTTACCAAGTTTATTAATACCTTTTATATTTATTGAATGGTATATTTGGGGGTATTCATTATGTTATTCATCATCAAATAATAAATTTATTGGTAATTTAGATTTTGCAGTTTTAAGACATTTAAAAGAGACTGCAACAAAAGTTTATTCAACTCCAAGAGGTGATATTTTATCAATTAATCATTTTGTATTTAATGGATTATTTAAAATCATTTGTGTTAGTTTTACATTCCCTGGTTGTTTAGGTGAAAGAGGTAGATTATTACCAATGTTAGTATTTTTATTTATTTGGTGTACAATAATTTATAATCCTGTTACTTATTGGTTTTGGAATAAACATGGTTGGTTACTGACTGAATTAAATAAATTACCTGTACTTGATTTTGCAGGTGGTGCTTGTATTCATATAGTAAGTGGATTTACAGCATTAGCTTATAGTTATATATTAGGACCAAGAAATTCTAAAATTTTATATAATTATAAAAGTTCAAATAATGGTATAATTTTAATAGGTTCATTTTTTGTTAATTTTGGTTGGATTGGATTTATTGCTGGTTGTGATTATAAATTTTCAACTTATTCAATTTTTATAATGGTTAATACATTATTATGTTCATGTGTTAGTGCATTAGTTTGGTTATCAATTGATTTTTATTATTCTTCAACACCTTTAGATAATCTTGAAGAATCAGAAGAAGATGATAATCAAAGTAGTAATAAAATTAAAAGTTCTTCTAATGGTAATAATTGTATTTTAAAACAATATTTATCATTTAATAGAAGGAAAATTTCAGTTGTTTCATTTTGTTCAGGTATGATGGTTGGTTTAGTAGCTATTACACCGGCTGGTGGATATATTGCATCACCTTCAGGATTTTGGAAAAGTATAATATTTGGTATAGTTGGAGGAGTTATTGGTAATTTATCAACTAGATTAAAATTCTTTTTCAATATTGATGATTCTTTTGATATTTTTGCTATTCATGGAGTTGCTGGTTGGGCAGGTAGTTTATTAACTGGGATTTTTGCAGAATCATCATATGGATCAAAAGGTGGTTGGGTAAATGATCATTTCATTCAAATTTGTTATCAATTATTAGGATGTACTGTTACTTCAGTTTATGTATTTGTTGTATCATTATTTTTCCTTTATATAATTGATTTAATACCTGGTTTACATTTAAGAATTGATAAAAATTTTAATAAACGTATGAGATTAAAGGATCTTAAAGAAAAAGATTTAGAAGATCAAGAAAATTTAGGTCTTGAATTATCATTATCACCTACTAATAATAAATATCTTCATTCAAATGATCTTGATAATAGATTTGATGATGAGAAGGAAGATTTATATGATAAAGAATTAGAAGAATTAGAAATTAATGGTGCAGATCAATATGAATTAAATAATGAATATTTCATGGATTATATGGAATATATTAAATCGATTCAACCAGAAGATTTTATTGATGAAGTATCAAGGAAATCACCAGTTTTAAATAGGCCTATTGATATGATGAATTTTAGGCAATATTCTGGTGAAACTGAAATGACTGAGATGACACAACCTAGTCAACCCAGATCAACATTTGATAATTTATTAAGAGTTGAAAGGAAGCAAGATTAGGGAAAGACCCCCGATTAAGGGAGCTGAAAGGGAGAAGAGGGGAAAGTAATGAAATTAACGATTAAATTTGTACAATAGTCTATAATAATACACAAATAAATAAAAAATAACTCCATGAAACCTCTTTACAATTCAAAACTAACTAATTAATCTCATTGTGAATTCAAACATGGCGAAAGTAGCACCATTAGCAGGAGCAGCTCTTGCGATAGTTGGTACAAACCCTCTATAGAACCCTTTCAAACCATTCTTCACCCAAATATCCTTTACTACATCCCTTGAATTCTTGTAAGTTGGATTAATATGGGAATCCGCTTGTAATTTCGATTTTATAATATCGATTGGGTAAATCCCGATCCATAAAGTGTACCCTGATAAACCACCGAACAAACATAATTTCCAAGCTGGGATATCCTTTCTTTCGATTTTCAAGAGTGATTGTTCTCTAGCGATTAATGCTTCGTATGTGGCGAAGTAGATCCCTAAACCGACGGATTCCCTGATTAATGTTGGTGATAAACCTTTGAATATCCCAGTTGATGAGAAAATTCCATTAGCGGAAAGTTTCCTGACACAATCAATTGGACCATTGAAAGCTTTAATATCTCCAGTTTGAGTTTGTAATTTGATTCTAACATGTTCGATAGGCGACGCTAAGAAACCATTGGCGAAACCGGCGACAGCACCACAATTAAAGAATTGGAGTAGTGAAGGTTGACCACCTTCGAGTTTCTTATCATAGTATCTTTTCATAAATTCATTCACTGAGAACTGAACTGAAACACAAGCACCAACACCGACTAATGGTGTGAGTGTACCTTTGTAGAAACCAGCGAAACCCTCGTTGGCTATAAGTTTCTTGATTACGTCCATGACACCGGTGTATGTACCTTCTGGAGATGATTGGAATCTAACTTTGACGGTATCGAAAGGTTGACCGACCAAGACTTGGGCGATCCCCCCGATTGTACCAGCGAATAAGTCCTTGACGACTTGGGCGTTTGATTCTAAAGCTGGTTCTTCAAGTTCGATAGTCATATTCTGAAATGTTTGAATGGGGTTAGGAATATTTAAAATTTTCTAGATTTTTCAGATTTTTCAGATTTTTCAGATTTCTCAAGTTTTCTTAAGAGTCAGATTTTATGCGAGATTTTATTGCGATTTCGCTTAGTGGCTACCGTTACGGTGTGAGAGATAAGAATTTACAAAATCACTAGAAAAATATACGTACATAACATAAAATTTCTATATCTATATGACCCATTCCTTGTACTTAATTTCCTCTCTCGTCTCTCGGGTCTTTTGAAGCCATGATAAGTCCATCAAATGGATTCATCCCATTACTAACAAAATACTGACCTGATGATTCGTTCATCGCAGGACTAATAACTGGACTAGCATTACCATTTGAATTTGAATTATTCACTAATGAGTTGAGTCCAATCCCACTAGCGTTGGCACTGGCACTAACACTTGCACTGACACTGTGGTTAGTTTCAGACATAGGTAAAATGGCCTGGGCTGCCGGGCCCAACGCTGCCACGAGCGGTGTCCTGACGGGAGGCTGCATCAGTGATAAGTTGAGTTGCAGTGGGTGGTTTGTATGGATCGTGTTTGAATGAGGCTGGTGTGTTGATGATGAGTAGTTGGAGAAATGGGATGTGGGTGGGTAGGCTGTCGAGGGTGTGAAAATGTTGGAAACACTAGGGATCAGTGCTAATTGTGGTTGATGTGGTTGTGAAGAATCAATTGATTTGTAAGATGATGCTTCGAGTAGGACTGTCACGTCTTTAGTGGATTTTGTAAGTTTCGCCATTAATGGTCTTGTATCATTCAAGATCGGTAAATCTTTCATCAAATTTTTAACCAGGGAGAACGTTTGGATGATCGTCTTCAAGAACTGGTTGATATCATCCCAAAACAATTTCTTGGTTGTGAAACTTGGGTTGTTCCTTATCGTTATTAATTTCGTTCTCAACCGTTTAATTATTTCCATTGAACTAACACATACGTTCGTTAAATCTTTCACTTTCAACGCTAATGTGGAACTTATCTCTGAATTCGAATTAGTACTTTCAATAGCACTTTTACTTATCCCCTTAGTTAATTCTCCGAAAACTTCTTGTGCTGTACTTGTGGCAATTTCAATCGATTCATATAATTTATCATCTACATCTTCAATATTATCTATATTTTCAGTTCCTTCACTTATACCCCCTATACTATTATTACTAACTTCATTATAAGTGTTTGTATTAGATACGGAGGTATTAATTAATAACCCTGGTCTCTTATCCTTTTCCTTCTCCTTCTCCTTCGAAACTATTTTATAGGCGTTATAAAGTTCATTAAAAGCACCATAAATAGTTAAGTACAACATACGAATAAAACAAACATCAATTTTGATAGTGAACTGAACAAAATTATCACCTAGTAAATTCATAATTGATTTGAATGAACTGATACATGAAAACAAAGCATCCGTAATTTTATTATTTTCATTGAATGAATCTTCACTTAATTCCAAAGTCTCCACTAAATTATCGATATTGGCCTTGGCGGTGTATAACAACGAAACCATCTTAATTGTTATTTTCTTATCGCTGCAAAACCCACTGAATCTACGAACTGATGAATGGAGTTCACTAAACGCAAACAAAATCTTCCTACTGACTAAAATCAAATCCTTCAGTTTCTTCTTAGGTGATTCAAATTGTGAGATATGTGATATGTTTGGGGTAGGTGTGGATGAACTGGTAAATGAAGTAGGTAAAATCGTTGGAACTGATGCACTCGATACATTAACCAGTGCAATTGGTTGTGGAACAGATGTAGCAGTACTTGTACTTGTACTTGGATTTGGATTTGAATTTGGATTTGGATTTGGAGAAGAACCAGATGATAAATTACTAGGTAAACTAGGAACAGGCACATTCGGTGGGACAGACCTTGGTTTCAAATTACCTCTCTCAAGTATCTCATCGATCGGGACCTCAGCCAACGTTGAAAGTCTCCTAAAATAAGCACCTGACTTGTGATCGTCCTCCTCACCATCTAACAACTTATCTATTTCCACCAACGTATTAGATCTCGACCTTGGCTTCACCGTAGGTGTGAGTGGTGGTGAACTTGCTTGTGAGTGAGGATTGGAGGATCCATTGGACACAGCGGTGGATGCGGTTGTGGTGTCTGGGTTGGAGACTTGGGATAATTGGGATACTTGGGGACTTATGACGAATGACGAGTCCATTGAAGACGAGGAGTTTGGAACTGTTAATGGTGATGGAAAATCGGATGGTCGAGTGGAAAAAGATGGGTCTTCATCCTCAAGTTTCTTAATTATTAGACCCATTCTTCTAGCTGCTTTTGAAGCCTTTGTTTTCGTCTCTGAAATTGATTTACTTCTGTTTAATTGTGGTGTGGACGTTGAACTCGACGATAAACTCGATGGTTGTTTTGAATTTGAATGTGAATGTGAGACTGCTGCCGTTGCTGCTGCCATCGCCACAGACGATGCAGATACTGTTGTTGCTGTTGTGGTAGTCATGGCCAGTAAAGAAGTTGGCGGGATTGAACTTGAACTTGAACTCGAACTAGTATTTAAACTTGTACTTACAGTTGTATTTGCATTTGTATTGGATAAAGATTCATATATCTTGGATTCGATAAACTGGGTATTGGAACTTAAATAGTCCTTCAATTCTTTCACCCAATCCACAGCGGTTTGTTTCTGGAACTTCGCTATGAGTTCTGGAGGCGGTAAGACCAATGGATTATTCGCTACTTCAATCAAATTCAAGTTCGGTAACTCACTTAGCACGGGCGGTAAGTACTTAAACCTATTGTTTTTCAAATTTATTAATTTCAAGTTCTGTAACTTAAGTAATTTCAGTCTCGATAAGTAGTTGAGTTTATTATTCGACATATCCAAGATCTCCAAGTTAAAATCTATGAGTTCCATAGGCAATTCAGTGAAATTGTTATCGTGTAAGTCCAAGTATCGTACTGATTTCGACAATAACTTCAAGTTTAGCGGCAACTCATCCAATTGATTATGAGTTAAGGACAACTTCTCGATTTCGAACGGTGGGTCGAACGAGTTGATGAATTGGTAGATAAATTCGATCACATCGCCCAAAGGTAGATTCAATTTTTGGAACTGACTTAATTTTAAAGTCTTCTGCATCGAAATTGATTCGATCTGATCATTTAAAAAATCAAAGACTCTGGTTTTGGGAGGTACAACCGTTGTTGACATCGTTTCTATAAAACACTCCTTTTTTCTGGTTTCCACTTAGAATTCAAACGGTGGTGATTGCTTTAATGGGGGGAGGGGGTTGGATGAATGATGAGTTGTGGTGTAATAAAATAATAAATTTAGTTTTTGATCGCCCTTTATTCAGCGTCTGCGCATCAACTCCAATTTCGCACAATCTCACTAAAAGATTCATTCCGCAGACGTCGCTATTGACTACATCTTTGTGGGGTGGGCACAATTTATTAAGAGGCGGTGGGTTAATAAAACGACAATATATATAATAGATCTATATCACAAATCAATTGCAAGAACTAAAACTAAACTGAACTAAAAACAAACCGATTCAAAAACAAACTAAACGCAAGAACTAAAACACCAACTAATGTTCCAAAAACTTGGTTCCATGTCATTCTAAATTCTTAAGGAACTCATTCTTCTTCTATCATCAATTTTAGTACAGACCCAAGTTGAAGCGTACATGTTAACTCTATCGATACTTTCACCAGTTTCTCTTATACCAGCTGGTTCACATCTAAATCCATTAGCTTCGAAAATCTTGATATACCATGGATATTGAGCTGCAGATCTTAACATAACTCTACCATTCTTAGTTAATGCCTTTTTAACAGCTAATATTTCATCAATTACATCTTGACCATTTGGATCAAACCAATCCATGTGGTCCATTATAATGGCGATGGTTAATGAGTTTTCTTTTAACCTGTAGAATACATCATTTAAAGTATCAGTATGAATTCTAATATGATCTAATGAAGATTCACCATTTTTGCCAAGTTTAGTGATATTATTATAACCTTTAGCAGTTAAATATTCAGGACAATTATGTTTTGAATAAAATCCCATTAAACATAAATAATAGAAATAATTATCTGAAGAAATTAAAGATCTAGTAATGATTGGATCTAAAGTATCCACAACATATTTCATAACTGATGGACCCATCATTTTAGCCTGATTTGGTGGGACACCTAAAGCCTTCCATAAGAAAATTGGATTCCCAACTAATAATGTTGCAACGATAGGATTAAATAAAGCAGGCTTAATTTGATTATTCCAAATATCAATTTGTTGTTTTAAAGTTTTAGCATCACATAGATTTTTAACAGATTTAGTTAAACCACAAATTTTAAATAAATATTTAGAAATTCTTAAAGCCCATCTAGTGGAACCTGTATCATATAAACCTGGACCATTTACACTAAAAGTTTTTTCACCTCTTTCAAACCAATATTGTAAAGTATTTGAACTAATTGATTTAGATAATTTAGTTAATAAGATTTCTTTAAAATTTTCAATTTTACCATTACCAAACATTGACCAAATTTGATCTTTCAGTAAATTTCTAAATGCTGCTAATTTTAATTCTAATAAATGTCCTTGACAAGGATTTAAATCAACAGCATGAATTTTTTTAGGAGGATTTGGTAAACATGCATAATGTAAAATATTATCACCAGCTGAAGTAATTGCTAAAACAGTATCATTTTCATTAAATTTTAAAATTTTTTGATCTTCTCTTGGATCTTCCCAAGTGAAAGCATAAATATATTGATTCTTAAATTGATTATATTGAGGATTTAAATCATCAAAATAAACTCTCCAAATTTCCTTTTGATAATAAATTGATGGGAATGGTAAATTTTTAGAAATATTATCAATTAATGCTTCATGACCTTTAGAAATATAAGATTGTTGTTCATCATCTCCAACAAATGTATTAATACTTGTAATACTTTTATTTGAAGGAGCTAAATAAGGTGATTCAACAACATGAGAATTAATTCTATGAATTAAATTTTCATTTTTGGTTTTATGACAACCAATCCAAATATAATAAGGAATTTTACCTAATCTTTTATTAAAAGTATTAATTGATTTAATTGTACCGAATTTATATTCTAAATAATTTCTTCTTGAAGAATCTAAAAATACTTTATCAGCTTCAAACCAAATTCTCCAAAAATTTCTATTAATCCATGAAGAATTTCTATTAATTAATCCACCCAAAGTATTAATTCTACCAATTGAAGTATCATTTGATTGAATACCAAAATCAACAGATGCAATTATACCAGATTTATTTAATAAATTTACAGCATTATCAATAGTATTATAATAAGTTGGAATCATTGATAAACTATAAGAAAAAGTAATTAAATCAACTTTTTCAAATGGAATTTTAAAACTTGAAGCATCAGCGATTAAAACTTCAACATTTGACCAACCATTATTTTTAAATCTATTAATTGCAATTTCACAAAGACTTGGTGATAAATCAACTAAATAAATTTTTTTAAAATTTTTAATTGGTAAAATTGAATTCATATATTCAATATTTGAACCTGTACCACCACCAATATCAACCCAAACTAACTCTTTAGAATTCAATGTAAAATCATCTAAATGATTTGCAGCTAATTTTAAACATTCTTGTCTACCTTTTAATAAAAATGCTCTTGTTTTATCATAAATATGAGCTTGATTTTTATAAAATAATTCTAAATTTGATTGTTGTTCAATACCATTTTTCTTCTTATGTAATAATGGGGCAATAAAACAATTCCAAGCGAATAATAATAATGATTGAATTGTTTTATTGATTGAAACAATTGAAATTAAAATAATTGTTAAAGTTGAATAAAAGAAGAATGATTTATCTTCAATTAATTGTAAAACCAGTTCCATTTTTTTTTTTTTGTTTTTTTTTGTTGCTTATTTTATCCTTTTTTTTACGTGTTATCTACTTTCAATACGTGTTTTTGTATGTGTTCTATAATTTTTATGAATCTATTGATTACCTATATCAGTTACACTCAGCGTCTAATTTTTTTTTATTATCTTTTATTTAATTCAGTTGAAGAACTCACTTTTACCCACCAATATAAGTTGAAATAAAAGGGATTGGTGTAAAATCAAGTGAAAAATATGTATTGAAATTCTACCAAGTTATATGAAAAAAAAAAATGTAAACTTGGGGAGTGATAATTTAATTTATATAAAATCATTTAAAGCGATTGCAAAAAAAGTCGGCTCAACGTGCTTTGCGACATTTGAAATCAGCGCGACACACTGAACATGTGTAGCACCAAAAAACACAAAAACACAAAAAAACAATTTCACATGCAAAATTAACATTATATTGTAAATGCTGTGTGCTTTATGTAGTGTCTAATAAGTTTTAATAGATTGGTGTCCCAACAACATTACATACTATTAACAAATTAGTTTAATTTTATTGTAATTTTAAACATGTGGTTAAAAGGGGTTGTTAATTATTATATATTATCTATCATTGGGTTATACCCAGTGTTACTAAGTTATATAATACAGTTTAAAGTAGAAAGTTATAATATTTTACAGTTTAAGTCTTACTTTTTATAGTCTTAAGATTTAACTAAGATTTAACACCGTTCATAAAGATCACATTACTATTACAATGAGATAATTCTGTCCCCTGTTAAAAATTATGTCAAATTCTGACAACGCGTTGATTCAGCCGTATATGAAAAATAGTATAGAGGAAATTTATCACTACATTTACACTTATGTGTTCTACAGTTTATTACCAGTCTTTAAGATTATTTACATACTAAAAGAATATGCTATATTATATGACAATTTCTAGATAGCATGTTGATATAATATGTTTGGGGAAACTTCAAATTTAAACATTTGTTTTCCAACTTCTTACCCCAGTTAATCTCAATTACAAACCCAAATTATAACATAGATGAAAAATAGGAAATTCCCAAATTATTATGCTACTTTAAAACACTTCCCTTCTAAATTAACTATGCCTATAACGCTATGACTATGACTAAAAAAACTATGTCCAAATATATATAAAAAGGATTAACAACTCACTAAACTAACACACTACTACAATTCAAAAAAATGACTGGAAAAGAATTAACACATAAAGAAATTAAAGAAATTAAAGAAATTAGAGATAAATTAATTAAAAATATTGGTGATAAATTAGATGATTATCATCAAAAACAATTAAAATTTATAAGAAATGTAATTATTTGTAATAAACCTGAAAATGTTGCTAGAAATTCAATTGTTACAGTTACAAACGATTTAAATAATATTAATAAAGATATTTTAAAATCTTTAAATAATGAAAGATCAAAATTTGATAAAGATTAACTCCCAAAACCCTAAATAAGTCTGATACCAGTAATATATAGTAATATATAGTATTAATACACTTTCATGTCACTTTATATCATTTTTTAATTCTTTAAAATGAAAAATAGTCCTCTTATAGGTGAGAAAAGCACGTCAAAAGAATTACTAAATTTCAAATTAAAAAAATAAGGACTAGTTGAAAGTAAATTATTATCCAACTAATCAGAATTCAAAAGATTTATATCTCCTCACAAACTTATTATTTAAGAAAGGATACTTAGACATGCACTCAGTTATTTAACATAGAGAAATTTTCAAACGGGTTCACGATGACTTTAAATACTCTTGATTTCTTGATTATATAATCAGAATAAGCCTTCTTTACTTAAGCTTGTTATAGCTTTACAGTCCAAAATGAACTTTCTATAAACTTTGGTTTTCGAATTCTTATACCTAGGTAAAGCGGTTAAGATAATTTTGTTTTCCTCTAAATTTTCAAATTTCTTAAAGTTGGTATAATAGCATATAAAATATACATTACTAAAATATTATGTCCATCACTTACAATCCTTACCAACTCCTCTACTGTAAAATTAGAGAAATAGAAAGCTAATCTATTTCGCATATCTTTTAAAGGAACCTTATTCTTACATTCAAAAGCAGCATATAATCTCAAGAATATAAAAGTAAATCCCACCACCCAATTTCAAAATTTCAAAGTTATCCCAACAATGTCATCAATTATTGAAAAATTACCAAATGAATTGGTTTTAAACGTTATTGATCAAATGAATTATAAATTACTTTATAGATTCTTTAAAATTTGTAAACCATCTAGGAAATTAGCAATTGAATCATTTAAAAGGAATAAACTTAGAGAGGATGGGAGGGGGAAATTAATTATCCCTAATTCCACCAACAATGTTTATTTCACCTACTTCGCCCTTTTAACTACACCAACCATGAAAGAAATTAAAATGAAGTTTAGTAAACCAAATGAATGGTCTAAAATACTAATTGAATTCAATGATGAACATGAATTAATCAAATTCTTCCAAATTCAAAATTCAAACAAACTTAAATTATATTTCGATATTATATTTGGTGAAAATACATACCCAATTGAATTATTCACTAAATACGTATTACGTCAAAATATCCTCATTGATAGAGTTGCAATAATCGATAAAGTCGCCTACCGTGAACGAATCAATTTATTCTTAAACCCTACAATCCCATTCGGTTTCAACCTAGATTACAAAAGAGAGTTATACAGATTACCAGTACCACCAACCATTGGATTAATGGTTCAAATTATAGATTTGGAATTCGCTAGAAAACCACCAACTAAAGCAATTGAGGCTTTGATTTCAAAGGTTGAATCAATTTCTCCAAGACTTGAAGATGAACCGATTGTAGGTATTCATGGGTTTAATGATGTTGATGAATTAAGAACTTTTGATTTGGGTGATAAACGAATTATGGCTCAACAATGGATTAATATGAATGATGTTTTATATTTACATGGTTTCAGATTTTCTTATAGACGGTATAATCATTGGTAGGTTTTTAAGGATTAGGATTGTAAATTAAATTAATGTTAGTATCATTACCTCCAAGTCTCTACTTGATAATACGAACAATTCATAAGTATAATCTAAAGAGAAAGCTCAAACATCACCATTTATCACCATTATCAATCCGCACCAAAAAAAAAAACTAACAAAGCATTATGGTCGCAACTATAAAATCAGGATCAATCAACCTTCTAAACACCATCATCGGTGCTGGGATCCTTGCCATGCCCTTCGGCTTGAAATCCAACGGGATAGTCTTCGGTAGTATCCTTATCTTATGGTCTGCACTCACCTCATCATTCGGATTATACTTACAGACGAAAGTCAGTAAATACACCGACCAACAGGACGCTGTATCCTTCTTCAGTCTCAGTCAGTTGACTTACCCTTCGTTGTCTGTGGTGTTCGACGCCGCTATCGCGATTAAATGCTTTGGTGTCGGTGTGAGTTACTTGGTTATTATTGGGGATTTGATGCCTCAGATAACTCAGAGTTTAGGCGCTGAAGGGATTTTAGTGAATAGGAATTTATGGATTACTATATTTATGGTTTTCGTGGTGCCATTATCATACTTACGTAAACTTGATTCTTTGAAATATACCAGTATTGTGGCTTTAATTTCCGTGGTATACTTGATAATCATTGTATTATTCCATTTCTTCACCGACACTAATCCAAAAGGTATAGAAATCGATTTATTCGGTCCAATCTCAATCCAATCCACACTTAAATCATTCCCAATCTTGGTGTTTGCGTACACATGCCATCAAAATATGTTTGCTATAATCAATGAACTTTCACCAAACTCCACAGGTTCTAAAACTAGACAATCAAACATCATCATCAGGACCGCCATCTCAATTGCATGTTTGTGTTATTTAACTGTTGGTGTGGCTGGGTACTTGACGTTCGGACGTGGTGTCAACGGGAACATCATTTCAATGTACCCACAATCTATATCTTCCACCATTGGTAGATTATCGATTGTTGTAATGGTTACTTTCTCCTACCCACTTCAATGCCATCCATGTAGAGGATCCTTAAACCATGTGATTTACTTCCTTAAGGAAACCATGAAACGTCGTGGATTCTCAGATTCAGAAGAAGCAGAAAGTTTGATTGGTGATGATAGTTTTGTTTCAACAACTCCAATGGAAGGATCTCATGATACTGATGGTCATGATCCTATTGTTGTACCATTAACCTCCAAAGATTTTTATATCATCACTACTGGGATTTTAATTGCTAGTTATTTACTAGCTATTACTGTTACTTCATTAGAACATGTCTTGGCAATAGTTGGATCAACAGGTTCAACTTCAATTTCATTTATTTTACCTGGGTTATTTGGGTGGTTATTAATTAAACCTAAAGATAGGAAACCTGATACTTTAGAGATTTTGTGTAGATATGGTGGGTTAGCATTAAGTATTTGGGGTGTTTTAGTTATGATTGTTTGTTTATCAGCTACCCTTTTCTTAGGTGCAACCCATTAGGAGTCGAAGTCGAAGTCGAAGTGGAGGTAGAAGTAGAAATTAGATAGAAGTAAGTAAGAGGGGAGTTAATTTATAAATACATTTATTCAAGCAGTTTCAATAAATTTCTCTTTAACAGATTCAACAAGTTTTACAGACTTCTCGGGGTTTGAAACGGTTGGTTCAATCATAATAATATCTTTCCTCTCCCATCCTGCAGGTCTATGATTTTCCAAACCATTAGTCGGTTGTTTTTCATTGGTTTCAACTACCAAAGCATAAGGATTCCTATCCTGTTTCTGACTCAAATTAGCGAAAGTATGATTAACCTCCCTATGTTTCGCTTCATCAGCTCTAATATTCAATACCAAATCCTTGATTGTTGAATCCTTGTGAAGATTTGAGTAGTACTGGATAGCCACATCTGGTACTTTCATCCCATCGAATTTTTTCAATTTCCCCTGATCTAAATCTTTCAAGAAATGAGTGTAGGTGCTGACTGCTTCTTCTTCCAAGTACCCCACGAATCTGTGGCAAAATTTCGGGAAGAACAAGTAATTGAAGAAGAACAAGTTGCAGAACACACCTTGGGCCATGTATATGAAGAACCTAGTGAACCAGGATGGTTTACCCAAGTTGATGAATGTAAGTAAATGGATTCTTTCATTGTACGCTTCATCAAGTAACGTCTCAATCCAAGCTTTATCCCTTTTCAATAACCTTAAACTATGTAAATGTCTAAGGAACGCAGCAGTCATTCCTGGGATCCCAGCGATACTTTCCAAGAAAATAAACCTGGTTAACCATTTGTTTTCAGTCATTTTACTAAGATCGTCACTGTACCCATATTTATTTGGGTGTTTATAACCAGTAACTAAATCGAATGATGATCTGAAAAGTCTAATGGCTCCACTAGCGATCTTATCAGACATAGTAACGGGGATTCTATGATTATACTCGATTTTCTCTAATTCTTCTGTTTTGAAAGATGGATGCTTGAATAATGGGTGAGTGATAAAGCTAGTATCGTATTGTGGTCTAGTAACTAATTTTGTAGCAATATTAAATGGTTTTTTCATCATTTTTTAAATTCAATATTATGAAGTAGGGAGAAAGAAAGGGAATGGGGTAAGAAGTATAGGTGTATTTATATTAGAAATTTAGAAATTTAAGAATTAGTAGAGGGTTATTATTGTCCGAATGATTAATTAAATTAATTAATTTATATTCGGCTGAATTCGTTATCAATCAAACACTGTAAAATCTTTAAAAAATATCCGAATTTTTTAGAAAAAGTTAAGTACCATAGTATCCCATCTATAAATCATATATACCAATTCTTGATCTGATACCTTTAATTTTAACGTCCCAGTACTAGAAATGGTTATTAGGAATTATTATAATTTTAATGAGGGTCATTAAAGTCCATTTTTTCTGTTCCTGATTCTTACGATGGTTGCAAAAAGGTTGCGGCAAGTCAAAAAGATAATTAACTATTTTATTATTGGATATACGGTTATATTAAATGTATAAAGCCAGTTATCAATTCTAGTGACAAATTGTGAAATAATAGTTTATTTGTGAAACTTTTTATCTTCTGGGTTGTATTGATAGATTTGTAGTATTTAATTTTGGGCGGTGAGAGAGAGGGTATAATATATTAAGGCAATACAGAGGATTAAAGTTGCATTTGAAAACAATTAACCAAGTTAAGTCTCATGATGGTGTAAGTAGTTTATTAGTAATAGTTAATGGTAATAGGAATGATACTTTATTTGTATTCCTTAATAACCCTAATTTTCCCTTTTCTTCGTATATCTTTTTTTGCTTTGTAACCTTTTACTTTTCATAATTACTTTAAATGGAATTTAACGGGTTCGAACATCTGTACACCATTTGTAACACCAGTACACCATTCTGTTCACGCAGTGCAGTACACCAACAAGAGAAGACGCGAAATTAAAAGAGACGAAAAAACGCGACAAAAAAAAAGAAAAAAGAAAATGGGCATGTCGCGCATCCGCCCATTTTTCATTGAAACGCGACACATGTCGGTGTTGTAAAAAAAAAAAAATTCTGGAAACTCTCATTAAAAAAGGAAAACAAATACCTTTCAACTCAACTTTTCACATACAAAATTATATCTTACAGGATCTAAAGGTATCAGTACGGTTTCTAAAGATCACAAATACAAAGGTTTTTCTAGGTTCATAAGGTCAAGGAACACACGGTCACACGGCACGGAAACGGATTGGTTTTTTTTATATTTTTCGGTATACCATTTACTTCAGATCAAAGGGGGTCATAACAACAACCAGTGTTTTTTTTTTTTTTTATTTTTACTACATTTCAACAGTTTCAACACTTTTAACGGTTCAATAGGTTCAAAATAAACTATGCCATTCAAATTATCAGGTTTCTTATCGGATCCATTTGCGATATCGACGATTAGTTTCGGGGTCATATCGTGGATCGTAGCAATTGCTGGAGCAGCAGCTTCTTCATCATCATCATTCCCTAGATTCACTTGGTGGGGGTTGATTTATCAAATCTTATTGATTTTGATTATTTTGTGTTTGTACTTGTACAATATTGTAGAATTGTATAAATTTACATTAGTTGGATTATTATCTATTGCTTTTGTTTATACTTCTAATTCAACTAATAATTTAATTTATAATTCTACATCATCTGGGAACTTAACTTGTGGTGCTGGATGTATGTTATTATCGATGCTTAATTTAACATTAATAATTTACTTTGGTGGACACCCTGAAAGTCCAACTAATCAATTCATTGATTCATTCTCAATTAGGAATAATAATCATAATCATTTGAATGATAAGAATTTCAATAATCATAATTTAGAAGATGATGAAGATGCAGAATTCAAGAATTTCCAAAATAATAATAATTCACATAATTTCAATTCAACTAATACTTTTAACCAAAGTATGGGTACACCAAACCAAACTGGTAAGAATAATAGGAATTCTCAAGTTAATGGTAACAACCACTTGAAATCTGGTACACCATACATGTCCCTGAGTCAATTGAATGGATTAGAAAACTTTTCATCAACTGATGTTAATAATAATAGAGATTTAACCACTAATTTAAATGATGAGCCACCAATAATGACTTTCAGGTACAAGGCTAAAGCATTGTATAGTTACGACGCTAATCCTGAAGATATCAATGAAATTAGTTTTGTTAAAGATGAAATCTTGGAAGTTGATGATATAGAAGGGAAATGGTGGCAAGCTAAGAGATCTAATGGACAAATTGGTATTTGTCCAAGTAACTACGTGAAATTACTAGATTAAGATATTTTTTAAATGTACATTATGAAATCATTATGAATTCTTTCCCCCCATCTCTCTTTAATCTAATCTCTTACTTATTTCTTAACTAAATAAAATAATCAACGGTTGGTTTTTTGGATGGGATACTAGTTACGTTCAGACCAGCTTCAAACACTTTATACTCCCTATTCAATGAATCATCAATAGCCAACACACTAGCAACGTTCCCACACCGATAACAATAATTTGGAGCCAGCCAAACTGTTACTAGTTGATTATCGAACATTTCCTTGTACCCCTCCATTACCAACTGATGAGCTCGAGCAATCAACAGGATCTTATTCACGTGTGTGAACTTGGATACTTCCCCATGACCGAACAAGTACCCAGCACCTCTAGGCAGGACGGACCAACCTACTACATCATCAGGATCAGACCATAACAAATCACACATGGCACCTTCGTGAGGAACCTCTTGTTTACGATTTATCTCTTTAATCTGGTCGATTTCATATATCATGGGACTTAACCCACCATGTATACAGAACACACCGTTTTCACCACCTACAACTGCACCAAGGGAGATATAATCGAATACTTCACAACAATACCGCCACACATTCACGCTCCCGTACTTCCTCAAACATTCATCGTAGAACCCGTACACGGTAGTGATCTGTCTCGTCTCGTGGTTCCCTCTGATTAAGAAGATCCTGTCTGGGTACCGTACCTTTAAAGCCATAAGCAATAAGAACGTTTCAACAGAGTAGAACCCTCTATCGACAAAATCACCTAAAAACAAGTACTTCGTACCAGGACACTCGCCACCAGTCTTAAAAAGTGTAAGCACGTCGTGGAGTTGCCCGTGGATGTCTCCACACATCGTTATTGGTGTATCTAAATGTTGGATGTTTCCTTCTTCAACGAGGATTTCAATGGCTTTGGTGCATAATTCTTCTACATCACATTCAGGCACGAGTTTACATGCCTTGATGTTTGATATTGTTCTGGGATTGTTAGTATGTTCTTGATACACCCGGTTACCTAAAGGGTTGGTGGGGTGGCAAAGGGTCTAGAAAAGTTTACATACTCATCCAAGTCAAGCATACGCGTTGAATTTTTCTCAAGTTTGAGAAAAGGAAGATATATAAGAGATATATAAAGATAAAAAACAATCTATATTATTACACTAAACCTAAACACACATATAACCCAAAGAGACCCTACCTCCTCCCAAGAAACTGACCCAAGTAACTAAATAAGTGGACTAGGTGGCCTGGGCCTGGGACCTTTTAGGTAAAGTATACTTCATAAACAGTCTTTGTAACTGTTTCCTCACGGTAACTTTTTGAGCACCAACAAAACTATCAATACTAACTTTAATAGCTCTATTCAAATCATTTTGACTTACGAAATCACTTAATCTCATCTTAGCGAATGATTCAGCGATTCTTAAGATACTTTCCAAATGACGGACTGTAATTGGGAACGATTGTGTGGCTAAACTCTCCCTTCTTAATTCTGCATACACTTTCGACACTTTATCCATATCCATTTGATGTAATTTCGGAACCACTTTTGATCTCGCGTAAGCAATGTACTTACTTAATGTTTCCTGGTCGATTGGTGAAATCTCCAGTTCTTTAGCCTTATTGATTTCCCTTTGATCATCCAATTCATCTAAATCTTCATCTGGATGTGATCTCATATGAGAATCAATCACAAAACTAGCTAATCTCTCATCCAGCTCTTCATTCACCAAGTCACGGACAACACACAAGATATCGAAACGTGACAAGATCGGTTCAGTTAAATCGACGTTTTGAGTTAATGTTAATGTACTGTTGTATTTCCCACCATTAGGATTAGCAGCAGCGATAATTGCACATCTAGCCTGTAACGTCGTTACGATCCCTGCCTTAGAGACAGAAATACTTTGTTGTTCCATCGCTTCATGGATTGATGTACGATCTTGGTCGTTCATTTTATCGAATTCATCGATTAAACAAGTACCTTTATCAGCTAAAACCAATGCACCACCTTCTAATGTCCATTCACTAGTTAATGGATCCCTCCTAACTGATGCTGTCAACCCGACAGCGGATGCACCTTGACCAGTGGCGAACACTGCACGATTCGCTGTCTTTTCAACGTACTTCAAAATTTGTGATTTAGCAGTACCAGGGTCACCAAGTAATAAGACATTGATGTCACCTCTGATTGAATGTTTACCATTCACATCCTTGGGAACACCACCGAATAAGGAACATGCGACGGCGGTTTTGATGTCTTTATGGCCATAAATCGATGGAGCCATAGATGATATAATCTTATCGATGATCCCCTTCTCTTGACTCAATTTCCTGAACATTCTTTCTTCCTCTTCGGTGAAATTGTTGATGTTGGAATTAGACAACTCTTTCTTCGTGATCAGATTAGCTTCAATAATCGTTGCAAAAACAGGGAACCCAGTCTTGATATTTAAATTCCCATCGTAGTTATTCTTGTAAACTCCAGTAACTTCCACTTCTTCACCCGGTTTAGCCACATCGACCAAGTCCAGAAGCAAGATTATTTCTCTGTGTCTAGGTAACCTACCTGCTGGAACCGACCCTGGCAGTTCTTGTAATGTGATTCTTTGGTAGTTACGGTACAATGTCTTATCAGTATTAATTCTCAATGGACCTTTACTCTGACAATTCGTACAGAATGAGATCTTAACTTCAGTATTTGATTCTTGGATAAAAGGCCCCAATATGGCTCCACATTTAAGACAATCGAATTTCACATATTTCAATTGTGGGAAAACTGATGTTCTCCTAGTCACCACCCCTTTGATTTTAACTAAATTATTCAAATGAATTTCCCTCAAGTCTCTCAAACTAATCAATTGTGGGAAATTAATTATTCTAACATGGATTTCTTGATGAATTTGGGAATATTTAGGGTAATGTAATTCAGTTGCCTCCATCGCAACGATATCGAAAATTTTCAAAATTTCAACAGGTGAAGTAGCTAAGAACAATGCAATTATGGCTTTGGAGTTGGTTAAGTGGTCATAGGAAACCATTAAACTCTCACTATTGATTTCACCCAATGACCTAATTCTTTCCCCATAAACTGATTTCCCATTCTCGTCAGTATACTCCAAAAGAAACGACTTCAATTCTCTCGCGATGGACCTTGACACGGCAGGTTGGAGGATCCATTCAGGGATACTGTTCGCTTTGATATCACTTAAACTTTCCAAACTCAATTCTTCATTGAACGGATCAATCTCCAAATCATCTAAATTCATCCCTTCATCATCATCATCACCTACATCGTACCTTCTTCTACGTCTTTGAACCGGCAACCCGAACTCATTTAAACCATCTCTACCTTCATCATCTTCATCATCTTCAAGGTAAATATCATCCCTACCACGAATCAAATCATCACGTTTATTCAATTGATCATCAATCCTACGTCTTGTGGCAGCATCCATCTCTTCATATTCTTCATCATCGATATTCGAAATATCATATCTATCTTGTTCAGGGTTGGCAGCGTATTCGTTCTCCATGTTAACCATTAAATCATCACCTTCTTCATCATCTAAATCTAAATCTTCAATCTCATCATGGATTTCATCTTCATCTTCGAATGGGATGGCTGGTGAAGATGCAATTACTGGAGATGAAGGGATTGGTGACGAGTTGTCACTTAAGATTCCATCGTCATCTTCATCGTTAGCTTGTCTCTTCCTTGGATTTCTAGTTGGACTTGACATTTATTAAATTAATTTTAATCCTGAGGAATTAATGAATTTTTTTTTAGAGGACGCGTCTTTCTTGTCCTCGTCCATTACTTTTCCATTTTCAGTCAAAAATTGGGTCATGTGCGCATCATGTGACATGGTCATGTGACTAATGGTTGATAATTTTGGTACAGGGTAAGAAATAGGGTAAGAATGTAATACAATAGAATAGTAAAAAGGGGATATAATTTGAGTAAGAATGGGAATAGAGAAAAAAGACAGTTGTTACTCGGTCTTATAATATTCTATGATTACCAATCTTCTATGATCATGATTATAGATTATGTATATAAACACCTCTACTCCCCTTATATTCCCATCACAATTTTTTTAATCCATAAATCAATTAAACTGGAAGATGCAAATGACTAAATTTTTAAACGTTTTCACATTCGTCATTGGAATTAAAGCTGCAATGATCGATTCAATACCAATTAAATACAATCCATTATCAAGTGTAAGTAACGATCCATTCCAATCAAAAGGTACTGATACATCAATAGTAAATTCACCATATTCAAACACAACAGATTTATCATTATCACTTGGCGCCAACCTAAATGACACCGTCTCAATCTTCACCGATGACGAAGTCCCCTTACGTAACCCAACATTAAACAACGGGCCCGTATACAAGACATTTGAAGAATTTTATGCTTCGAATTGGTTCTTGACAAAAAATCCACAACAGGGAGTAGTCGCCTATGTTGAAGAAAGTAAGAGTCATTATCAATGGGCCACTATCAGTCCTGAACAAACTGGGATTGTTTTGGTCGAGGTTAGTTATGGGGTAACTAATAAATTAAGCATGTTATCTGTCCCTATTACAAATGTTTTAACTGCCACCAATGGTGGGACAGTGAGTGTATCCAAGGTTAATAAATTAGCAGCAGGATTAACTGCCACATCTAATTTATCATTAAATATTAAATTTTCATTAAATCCAGCTAATTTAATTAGTGATGCTTTAACTAATCTTAATCGTTTAGGGATGTTGGTTAGTGGAGTTAATATGCTTATTGGGAATGCTTTAGGTGCTGGTTTCACACTGGCTTTAACTGCGATTGTTACAAGTATCACGACGGCTGTTGATTTAGGTAGACAATTATTAACGCTGTTGCCATTCTTGAATACTTCTATAGGTTATAAAGCGTATGGTGAGATTGATGCATCAGCTTCGAATACTAGGATATTTTCAGGTTCCACCTCATGTTCATCACCAGTCAATGGACAAGTTCAAATGTTTGTTGATATTCATTTATTCTCCAATCCTGATGTAAGAGCCCGTTACGTAGTTTACGATTTCGGACGTGGTGAATTAGTTTCAAGTTCAGAGTGGAGTGTGGTGACTAGTTCCGACCAGTTCCCGGAACTTGGGATGGTTGCATTCGATAATTCAAGAGGTATAGGGTATAGTTGTGTGACTGATCCTAAGTACTTTGTGTATGAACCTAGAAGAATATTGAATATTGGCCAACAAGGAAATTTGATGAATTTCATAAATAGTAATAGGGATATGCTTAACCGTTAGGGCCACCTCCATTGGTGGGTTTTCTATTTTATTTTAATTTGTGTTTTTTTATGGTGACCCCAGTTTTCTATGATGTTTATATGGGAGTAATAATACATAATTTTTCTAACGCGAACAAAATATCTCTCTATTTACACTGTTTTACAAATGAGTGAATTTGAGAAGCATAGGGATTTATTAGTTCAAGAGATATCGAATACTATTAATTCAATAGTGTTGAATTTGAACACATTGAATAGGTCGATCAATAGTAGTGTCCAAGTGGGTAAAGATTTCGAAAATGTTAGTAATTTATGGAAGAATTTTTATCTGGGTCTAAAACAACCACAAGATCAAGAAAACGAAGAAGAAAACGAAGAAGAAGAGGGAGAAGAAGTGTCACATGAAGAAGTCCAAGGAGAAGTTCAAGGCGAAGGAGAAGGAGAAGGAGAAGAGATAGTGAAAGGTACGGAAGAGTCGTGAGTCATAATTCATTTCAATCTATGTAAAGGATCGATTTTAGTTCGTTTAGTTAGTCCAACTCTAACATTTGTAGTTAATAAATCATTTAAATTTTTACCACGTCTTTTAAGTTTTAAATATTTTGGACGTGATTCATTCTCTGTTTCAAGTTTATCTGTTTCAAGTTTATCTGTTTCATGTTTATCTGTTTCAAGTTTATCTAGTGGGTTCGGTTTATCCAATTCTTCTTTTTGTGGAAGTAGGTGTTTCTGGGATAGTATCACTTCTTTCATGTGAATCTGACTTGGGAATTTCTCTAGTTCTTGATTATCTGGGTGATTTTCATTATTTATTTTAGCCGCTATAGGTACTTCCATCCTCTCATTTTCATCCTTATAATCATCTTCATCATCTTCATCCTCAGAAGCATCATCCTTATCCACCAGGTCATCCAGTTCATCTGATTCAGAATCACTTCCACTTTCAATTGGTATAATTTCAATTTCTTTATCTTTCAATAACTTCTTTTGATCCTGCGTTAATTCACTACTTATAATTTCTTGATCACTTTCACTATCTTCCACCACACTAACGTTTTTACCCTCCTCTACCACCTCTTTAACATCCTTAACTTCTTCCAGTTCAACATCTAATTTACTAACCCATTGTAAATTTATTTCATCCAATGGTGGTTTCATTCTTAACGCGTAATAGTAAGAAAATGAAAACTCTCATTCCAATCAACCATCACAAATCAGAATTAAAATCCTAAAAATTACTGAAACTCTACTACAACGTTAATGATTTAGAACAATTGAATTGATACCATTTAAATTTCATTCTTTTTATTGATTTAAAGATCACCACCCCACCCGTACACCCACAGATCACTAATCTTAAAATACACGGTAACATTCCAAATTTACTGTATAGTTCAAGTAAACTTATTCGAATTGTCAAATAATAAGATTAGAGTTTCCAAATAGATTTTACAAAAGACTTTTAATCGTTTTATTCATATCTTGGGAATCGAGGTTGTTTGAAATGGTTTCATAAAAAAGGGATATTGATCATTTGAAATTCCAGCCCGTCTTATTGACTTTGAGAATTTTACTTTGAATGAACCCCCAAACAGGTTGACTACTTTTTGCCCCTGAAGCAATGCTTGAAGCAATGCTTGAATAGTAGGTATAAAAAGTGAAGTTAGTGGGAGAATCCACGTTTTGAATGGTTTAATTCCTTTTGAGGGTCGTTAATTTGGTTTTAGTAATTGGGGATATTCTTTTTGTGATTTGGAATCGGTATGTAAAAAGTTTTTTACTAATCAAGAGAGGATGAATTTTAAAAACAAGAGAAATTAAAATACTAACTTTTATCTATTAATTATTATTTCATTCTACATAACAGTACATTTTGAACAAAATGAATCGTCTTCTTTAACAACTGGAGCACTTTGAGTTTGTCTAACAGTTTTAGCAGTTTGAGTGATAGGAGCAGGTTTTGAAACTGGTTTTTCAGTAACTTTTTCTTTAACTTTTTCAACTTCTGGTTCCTTATCAGTAATAAATTTAGCAGCTGAAGTTTTAAAAGCTTCAGCTTGAGCAGTAATAATTTTTAATTCTAATTCTGTAGGTTGTCTAGTACCATCACCAGCATAAGTACCAGCCCCCCATGGTGAACCACCATGAACTTCTTCTAAATTAGTCAAGTATGGGAAAGCAGCACCATAACCTAAAGGAATATAAATCATACCATGATGAACGAATAATGAAATAACATTTCTAATAGTTGTTTCTTGAGCACCAGTACCAGTAGAAACAAAAATACCAAAAGGTTTACCAACTAATGCACCTGAAGCCCATAAACTACCAGTTGAATCCCAAAATTCTTTAAATTGAGCTGGGAAAGTACCAAATCTAGTTGTAATACCGAATAAGAAAGCATCATATTCAGCTAATTTTTCAACTGTTATAAGTGGGATATCACTTTTTGGTTTAGCATACATTTTTTCTAAAACTTCAGCTGGTAAAGTTTCTGGAATTTGATATAAATCTGCATCTAATGATTCACCTGCCTTTTTAGCTAAGATTTCAATATGACCCCAAGTTGTATAATAAATGATTGCAACCTTCATCTTTTGTTTAAGTTCTTAATAAGATGTAAATTTTGGTGGAAGGATTGTGTAAATATTTTATATTTTAGCGAGTGGGCTTAATTTTAGAAATTTGGTTTACTAAGCTGATAAATTCTCATAGATAATTTTAGTAATAATTTATTAAGGAAATAATTTGTGGCTTTACAATTTAGCTTATAAATAGTGATAGATATAACTTAGGATCACGTAACAAATATAAGTGTAGGTACATAACTGGAGAAGTTACGATATGATCAAGAATCTCCAAGAGTCTCTCTCCTATAAGAGATCCACAATTATAAAAATAAAATATCTAATAGGAGAAAAAGTTAATGGAGAAAAAGAGTAACACCATTTTAAAACACCATTTTAAAACACCCATAAGTACCGGACTACTAAATTGTTAAAAGAATATTTTCTTAGTATGGTTTCCTATAATACATATATTACATAAATAACATGTAAATAATAAAAACAACCGACTACCCTTTTTATGTGTTTTTTGACCGAAGTTTATCGAATTTTTCAATTTTTTCCATCTAGTTTAGTTCACCTAGTTTAGTTCACCTAGTTTAGTTCACCTAGTTTAGTTCCCTTCCAAAGAATGGCAACAAAAAAAAAGGGAACAAAAAAAAAAAAGGGAAAGAAGATCACTTAGTTAAACAAAGACTTGTTGAAGTTGGACATTTCTTGCTTGAATTCTTACAACGTTTGTAATAATCTTTCTTCTCATCAAATTTAGTAAAATTATTCAGATGAGGTAATTCATTTTTACAACTTGAACTTGAACTTGATGAACTTGAACTAACTGATTTTTTCTTATTTAACATCTTTTATGTATCTTTTGTTTTTTTTAAACCTTGAACCTTTTAATATAACCTTTTTTTAAACCCTTTTTGACCTATTTTTGATCTTTTTATGTTTTTATCTTTTTTTTATCTTTTTTTGTGTTTTTTGATCTTTTTTTTGTATCTGTTTTATCTAGTCTTTTTGAAAAAAAAACTATAATTTAATGAATGTAATAAGTAAAAATCTATTTTTGTGTTTTTTGGAAAATTTTCCTTCTTTTATCAAACTCTAGACGTTATAAAGTTATTGTATGTTTAAAAAAGAAAAAATTAAGTAAAAATATCTTTTACAAATGGTGTGTGTATCTTTTTTTTAAAAAAAAAAAATAATATAAATCTCTGACTATGTGTTCGTGTGCTTTTTTTTTTTTGTTAGAAAGGTAAAAAATCTACGTTAATAACACATTATAAAATACTCTAAACTTTACTTGACTGAATAAAAAATAAAAAATAAAAAAAAAGAATTCGGTGATGTTAATGGTGATATGTGTGGGTAGTATCTATCTATCTCTCTCGATAAGTACTTATTTTTTTTTTCTTTTGGTTGTATTTGTGTGTGTGTGTGTTTTTTTGGGTGCCTCTTTTCCCTTCTCCTAGCTATTAAGAAGAATGTGTTGAGGGGGGGTGTATTAGTTTAATACTAATAGTATATAACAATAATACTAAGTTTAAAAGTGGTATAAAAAAAAAGTAAAGTAAAATTTTTTTTAAAAAAAAAATGCGGGATAATACCTCTTTTATGGGAGAGAGACGAGTTGGTGGAATGAAATGAGTTGAAATGAGTGAGAGAGTGAAAAAAAAAAACGAAAAAAAAAATCACTCAATAATGTCGCGTGACATTCCCCCCTGGGGTACGACATTGTTCACTTTAACAAACAAAAAAAAAAAAACTTAAAAAAAACAATTACGTAATGCGGTAATGCGGTAATAAATTGGAAATTGGGTAATTAAAAATGTCTGATGTCTGGTGGGCTTACGTAACAACAATGGACAATGGTGTACTGTAAGCAACTATGGGATTATGTAATCGCTTATGTAATCAATCGTTACGTAATCCCAGCAGAAAAATTGTCTCATTTTACTCACTTTTATAACACTATAATACTTAATATAATATACTATAATATATTACATTTCACTATATTTCACTATAATACTTACTATAATATTCTAATGCGAATGAGAATGAGACTTGGTAATGGTAATAAACTTTAATATTTCATTTCACTATATTACATTCTCTTATAACAAATTAATAATCTCCACCCATTATAATTCATACTTATACTTATTATACTTATTATACTTATTATACGTATTATATTATATAATACATTCTTTTATGTTATTTTTATAAAAATGTCTTATTATTATTATTATATTTTAAATGATATCATATTATATTTTATATATTACTTTAATTATTAAACTTAGAATTATATAATATTAAGTAATTATAAACAAATTATATATTATATTTACAAATATGTATCTTATATTAATATTAATATTAATATAAAAACTGGGGGGAGAGAGAGAGAGGATAAATTAGAAGGATTCGCACGTGATATATATCACGTGATGGCTGGCACGTGACATGTCACGCTCTTGTCATGTGACCATTTTAGAAAACCATTTTTAATTATTCACCCCATATAACTATTATGACTATTTACTACATACATATATTACTTTGTTTTTAATTAATCACTTAATTAATCACTTACTAAATCTTCAAATTCAAAATTATCCCTATCTTCAATCAGTTTACCTTCCTTTATTAATTTAAATATTTCAATTATATTAAATAAACCTTTTAAAAATCCATAATCTTTACCAATATTCTCATTATCTGATTCATAATCACCTAAAATACATTTACTAAAATCAATTAATTTAACATTTATTTTAAAATCATTATTTGAATTATCATTCAGATAACCATCATAAATAATTAAAATCAGTGATCCATAAAATCTAAAATTTTTAATATTTAAAATTATTTCATATAACTCAATTAATCTTTTTAAGATTATATCTATTTTAATTAATTTATTATTACTTAAAAATTTATTAATTATATTAAAAAATTCTAAATCATTTAATTTCCTACCTTGATATTTATCAATTATTTTAACAGTACTCTCATTCTTATTATTATTATTATTATTATGATTATTATTATTATTATTATTATTATTATTATTATTATTATTATTATTATTATTATTATTATTTTCATCATCATTTGATTCCCATATTTGTAACCCACATAATCTAACACCTAAACTTTTACTTGTACTATTCTTACATTTCTCCTTTTGAGATTTTATCTTTTTAATTGAACTATTCTTGCCATATTGTCTTGTACCAACTTTTAAATCAATTATAAATGGTTTTTTAAACAGATGTCCTAAATCTTCCATAACAAGGTATTCATTCTCCTTTTGACTCTCTATCTCTTTTTCCTTCCTTTTCTTCTCCTTTTTCTCTTTTTTATCATTTTTATTATTTTCCATTTGTTGTTTATCAATCTCATCTATCTCATCTCTTATATTAATTTCATTACTTTTATCATTTTTAACCAGATTCTCATCAATTAAATTATCTCCATTACTCCCCATCAGATGATCTTCTATAATCATCCTTATAGTTCCATAATATCTCGGTATATATTGATTTAATTTAGGATAATTAATCTTTATAATCTCATATTTATCACTCTCTAAATTAACTTTAATTAAAAATTTTTCAAATTTATAAATAATTGTATGACCTCCAACTTTATTGAATTTATGTATAAGGATTTTATCTTGATTTAAATCTGGGATATTTGATGTTAGAATAATTGATTTTAAACTCTCTATAAATGGCATCTTGGAAAACAAACGTGGAAAGAAATTTTTTAACGCGAGATACTGTAATATCTCTGTATACCGAAGTATACAAAATTAATTAATCTTCTAACCTTAAAAGATCCGTTAGAGGGATTAGAAAAGGGATAGAAGAGCTGGAAATGATGATTTGGTTGGTTCTTCTCTTATTCTTCCCATTTGCATTTTCATTAGATATAGATATAGACTCAATAGACTCAATAGAAACTGATCCAATTGAATATAATTCATTTAAAGAAATTGGTTGCTTTTTAGTATTAACTAGAAACTTTGAAATTTTTGAATTACTTGAAACTATTCAAAATATTCAAGATAGATTTAATAATAAATATAATTATCCATATATTTTCTTAAATGATAAACCATTTGATGAATTTTTCCAAAATAGTATTTTAAATATCTTACCTAATTCTAATGTACAATTTGGATTAGTATCTAATTCAGATTGGTCAATACCAGATTCAATAAATCTTGATAAGATGAATGAATCAATGAAGAAATTAAAGGAAAAAGATGTAATTTATTCAAATTCAATAAGTTATAGAAATATGTGTAGATTTTATTCTGGATTTTTCTTTAATCATTCACTACTACAAAATTTCGAATATTATTGGAGACTAGAACCAGGTGTGAAACTAACATGTGATGTAAATTATGATATTTTTAAAAAAATGAAATTGGAAGGTAAGAAATATGCATTCACAATCTCGATGTTTGAATACTTGGATACAATTCCTTCACTATGGTCGACTTTCCAAGACTACCTAACCACTTACAATCCACCAGGTGACTTATTGGAATTAGTAGATGATGGCAACGGATCATATAATCTTTGTCATTTCTGGAGTAATTTTGAAATCGCAAGATTAGATATTTTCCAATCACCAGAATACCATGAATACTTCAAATTCTTGGATTCCACTGGTGGGTTTTACTATGAACGATGGGGGGATGCACCTGTCCATACATTATTCATTGCTTCGAATTTATCGAAATTGGATATTTTATATTTAGACGATTTCGGATATTGTCATCCTCCATATTGTTCTTGTCCAACGGATTTGAATGTATGGATGGAGAATAAATGCTTTTGTAATCCGGATATGGACTTTAATAAAAGTTTCCAAAGTTGTTCAAGTCATTTTAAAAAGGTTATAAATCTGTAGTATAGTATATAGTTGGTTTAAGTTTAATGTCTTTACGCGTACGTTTTAAGTCAGTATCTGGTTCTAGAATTCTTTCATTCTCCAACTCGTGTATGTCTCTGAATGCCGATTAAATTCCAATCCATTCGTGGAGGAGTGAGGGTGAAAAAGAGACGAAGAGAATATAGAAATATAAGGAAAGAGTATGGAAGAGGCGTAGAGACTTTATTCTCAGGTATATATATATATTTAACTCAAACGAGTATTTCAGTTTCTTCCAAATTTTCCAATTCATCTTGTTGACTCACCCTCTTCAATACTTCCTTCTTACTACTTTCTTGAATATGACCATCCAACAATAATTCATCTAATATATAATAAGCTTTATTAAAATCGAAAATAATATCCAACTCACTCACGTTCCCGTAAATCTTATCCATTTGTTCCACGAACCGATGGATGATCTCTAACCCGATCAACTCGTTGTCATCCTGGTTGATCCCGATTATGAAAAACAACGAAGCGTAACGACGGTAAACTATTTTCAAGTCCTTGTATTCTAAAATATTACACATTTTGGCTCGACGTGATAAGATTAAGGTAGTCAATTCTTTAGTGATTTTTGATTTGGATTTCTGGGACATCGTCTCGTACCATTTGGTGAGTCTGACTTTACCCTGTCTGGAAAGTAAGATTAAGAATTTGATTGACATGGTTGGTTCTCAGTCAGTGTATTTGATTTATTTTTTGACACCGCGAAAGAGAGAAATTCAGTACTAGATTTATCAATAGATTCTATAGAATTTGTGTATTTGGAGATTTTGAAGGTAGAGATGATGATCCATGTTGTATAAGAAGTGAATGATGTTCTGACACCAACATGATCGATAGTTTGTTTGAATTACCCGTATAATCTTAGTCTTTTACCATTTTTCTTCAACTCCCATGAGGTTATAGTCAAAAAAAAATAATGGAAAAAACCACTGTTTTTTTAAATAAATGTCAATTATTTGATCACCTTATCCACTTATTGAGTATCAACAAAGGGTTAAAGGACTATATTATCAATTGTCAGATTACTTATTTCATGTAGAGAGTCAGACAGACCTTTTATTTATTTTGAAATCGCGTATTTTTGGTGTTTTTATCTAAAGAAATCAAGATCAACACATACCAAGATCTTCTATGACGGGTTCAATGGTTGAGAATGAAAGGGAAGAAGTTGACGGTGGTGGTTTGGTAAGATATGGAGAGCTAAATCCTGGATTGGGAATTAAAAAAAATAAGTAGTGGTGGTACAAGCTTACTTATTAGTGAGGGGAAATTATTTGAAAATGATAGTGAAAGGTAATAGTGAAGAAGGAAATGAAACTAGAGAAATGGATGAAATTCATTAAAAGCCAAACTTGACTCGATGACTGAAACTTTATCAGCCATTCAACTATTGTTGGCATCACAAACTAAAAATTCAAGTGGTTTAAATTCAAATGGTTTAAATTTAACTTGTTCTAATTCAAGTCTTACTCAACTGATTTAAATTCAACTGGTTCTAGTTCAAATAGTTCAAGTGGTTCAAATGTTAATACCACGGATGAAGGTCCTCCAACTGCGTTTTTAGCCTATTTAAAAAGAAAAGCTGATGCAACTAATAATATTGCTCCTGAAGTTAAAAAAGTTAAAAGAAAATATTCCCCAAGAATAGTAAAACAATAATGAAAGATTTAAATAATCAACATATTTCTAATGTAAATGTTACATAGACTTTGGACCCTTGGTGATAGTTCATCAAACTACTTGCTATTACGAAATATTAGAGTCGGCTAATGTAAACCCAGAACCAAAATTTACCAGTTATCAGTTATCATGAGACTACTAGAAGATATACAAATAAAAACCAATATAACCAGTGCCTTTTTAACGACTATATTTGATATTTTCCAACGTGAAAAGGATCTTTCAATTACCGAAATGAGTGCAATATGTGCCAACTACCCTTCAAAAGTTTGAGATTATATACATAGAACTTATCCTAAAATCTAGTATGTGTTAGTATGTAGAAATATAATTTGTTTGTAGATGTCAATTTATTAGTCCTTCAAGTGTTAGATAATATTTTCCTCTGACTTTGTATTTTCATTCACAAATAGAACCGAAATTTAGTATTATGATTTATCAATACATTTTTATTTGATTTGAAATCATTCATTATATTTATAGACTCGTATAGAGGTTTATAAACTTTCATGTGTATATAGATATCTATAAAAGTGAGGGATGGAATATTTTATTTTATTAAAGAGCTAAAATGACTAAAAATGGCTAAAAATGGCTAAAAATGGACTAAAATGCATCCTTTGTTAAATGTGTTGTACTCGTTAAAAAATCCAATTGTTGTTGGATTTCATCACATAAATCAGATTTTTCAATCTTTGCAAATGATTTAATTTTTAAATCCAAGTCACATAAAAAGTACTTCATATTCTGCCATTGAACTAATTCAAAATCAAATCCTATAGATAATTTAATTGCATTCCCATATAATCTTAGTCTTTTACCATTATCGTTTAATTTCCCATTAATTTTCAATTCCCATGGGTTTAATTTAGGGAAATTAGAATGGATGAATAATAATTCATCTTCCAGGTTAGGATTTGCATCATTAATAGGATTATATTGACCCATTCCAGTTCCTATAAAATTTAAATTTGAATTGAAATATCCTAAAGCTTTCAAAAATTTCTTAACTTGGTAAAACTTACAATTTAAAGCTATACAACTCAGTAAGAAAGTCTCTTTATCACCTTCTCCATCACTACCTTGTGAAAATAACGGGTAATAATGCGATGGCCCGAATAAATTATAGTATAATGATAAAATCAAGACATTCAAATGTGTACGTTTATTAATCATCAATTGACCGGATTCACTGGTTGGATCAGGGATGGCACCCTTGTATTGGTGGAATGGGATATCCTTCGGGTCGAAGTCCTTGTAATTGATGTTATCGTAGTCTGAAATCAACTCATTGTATCGAGGTAAGAAGTTTTTCTTATCGATTTTGATATCTGCTATTTCATAGAATGTTGGAGATGTTGCTCTTTTCCAGAAATCAGGCCATACTATTAATCCGTTGCTTTTGAATGGTTCACTATCAAATAATAAATCTGGGTTCTTTGTTGGAGTGTTATCACTGTCTAAGAATAAAATTTTTTCAAAACTAGATAATAATAATGCAAGTACTTTATATTGGTAACCCTTAAATTCGAATTTCTTGAAAATATTATCTTCCTTTTGATACTTCTTTAAAATCTTAGGTAAAACTAAACATTTGGCGTTATATCTAGGGAAAACTTTGAAACATAAATTAGATTCGAATTCATCCATGGTAGGAATCAAAACTTCAATTGGGGTATGAGACCCTAAATCTCTTATTTGTTTGATCGATAATAATGTAAGGAAATTGAATTTCCCACCACCGACAAATATAATCCCATTCCCTTTATAAAAATTTTTAGGTGCAGTTTTAGGAATATTCTTGATAATATTTTTATGAGACTTTTTCATCAATTTTAATTCGTTATCATCGAGTTGTAAAAAACTCGAAAGGTATTCTTCATTGAATACGATCCTATTATCTTCACTATCATCATCTTTCGAATTATACCTAGCATGGTAAATCCTTTCATTACTGTGATACGTATTTAAATCTAAAACTTCAGGTTTATTCTCATAAAAATTTTCAAATATTCTTTCAAAAAATTGTAATTTCTCTTCATTATAATCTTCGATGAAACTATCGATCATCACCAACTTCTTCTCTATACTCAAGCTATCGAAATTATTGATCCCAATATTAACTTCACTTTGTTTAGCGGCATCAGTTTCCAGAAACGGTTTAGTACGTTTATTACTGAAGATCTTAAATAATGAATCTGAATTGATCAAGCTGCTTTCAATCTCCACTTCGAACTCATTATTTGTCACAAAGTTGTAAATCACGAGTAAAAACCCACTGATTAATGTGGAAATTAGTAGAATTCGAAGTTTACGTCTACCAAACATTAGTGATACGTTCGTTGATTGTTCGGAACTTTCACTCTCGCGTTTTAAGTTTTTGATCTGATAGATATCGAGTACTTCGTTTTAAGGACCATCTTCTGTTCTTTAAGTCTTTCTTTATAGATGGGGGCAGTGATGGATGGCTATAATCTACTATCAATTATCAACTATTTCATATATTTCATATATTTCATATACTTAATTGGCTTTCTAAACAAAAATTGAAAACAATTAGAGAAAATGGGGGGAATGAAACGGTCACGTGCCTGGATTTTCAATGAGATTTTTTCTCTCTCTCACAGAAAGAGAGATGGCATCTCAAAATATTAACTTAATTACAAGATGTCAGATGATGAATTTGATATTACTAAATCTTTAGTTAATGCTGACTCAGATTATAGTGATAGTGACAGTGGCAGTGATAATGGTAGTGATTATGGGTCCGATAACGATGAAATCCAAGATGTGATTTCAGATAATGAAGAATCAAAAATACCTAAAAAACTCCCAATTAAAGACAAATCCTTCCCCAAACTTGAACTTGACGATGATGAGAATGAAAATGAAGATGAATCCATATCCAGTTACTTCATAGCGAACAACCCAGATGTGAAAAAGGCGAAGGCTGGAACATTTGCTAGTTTCGGATTATCGAAACATGTTTTACTGAATATTCATAGGAAGGGGTTTAAACAACCTACACCAATTCAAAGAAAATCTATACCTTTGATAATGGACAATAGAGACGTTGTTGGTATGGCCAGAACAGGGTCCGGTAAGACGGCTGCATTTACATTACCTATGATCAATAAGCTTCGTGCTCATCTGGCAAAGAATGGAGTAAGAGGGATTATCCTTTCACCATCAAGAGAATTAGCGTTACAGACGTACAAACAAGTTAAAGAGTTCAGTCATAGGTCTGATTTGAGAATCGTGTTGGTTGTTGGTGGGGATTCATTGGATGATCAGTTCCTGGGGATGATGAGTAGTCCAGATATCGTCATTGCTACCCCTGGTAGATTCATGCATTTGAAAGTGGAGATGGAATTGAATTTAAGTAGTGTTGAGTATATTGTGTTCGATGAAGCTGATAGATTGTTCGAATTGGGGTTCGAGGAACAATTGACGGAATTGATCTCAGCGTTACCTTCAACCCGTCAAACTTTATTGTTTTCAGCTACTTTACCCAAGAGTTTGGTGGAATTCGCTAAAGCTGGGTTAACTAATCCTACATTAGTTCGTCTTGATGCTGAGTCGAAAGTTAGTGATCAATTGGAAATGTGTTTTATTACTACTAAGAGAAATGAGAGGGAAGCTAATTTATTGTATCTTATACAAGAAGTGATTAAAATGCCGTTACCAAGTGAAGAAGAATTGAAAAAATATAGATCATTAAATGAGAGAAATGATGGGAGTGATGATGAAGATGATGAAGATGATAGAAGTGATAAGAAAGGGAAAAAGAAATTCAAGAAAGAAAAGTTACCACCTGCTAACGTCCTCCCTTCTAAACATTCAACTATCGTTTTCGTACCAACTAAACATCATGTGGAATACATAACTGTGTTGCTTAAAGATTTCGGGTACTTGGTCTCATACATTTATGGTACCCTTGACCAAACCGCAAGAAAACAACAATTGTACCAATTCAGATCGGGTTTAACGAGTTTATTGGTTGTCACTGATGTCGCCGCTAGAGGTATTGATATCCCTGTTTTAGCCAACGTTATTAATTTCACATTACCATCCAGTTCCAAGATTTTCATCCATAGAGTTGGTAGAACTGCGAGAGCAGGGAATAAAGGTTGGGCGTATTCAATCGTTAATGAGAAGGAATTACCTTATTTACTTGACTTGGAATTATTCTTGGGTAAGAAACTCTTGACTACTTCAATCTACGAGAACCAAAAATCTATGATGTTGGAAAAAGGTATGAGTGAATCTGAAATCCCTCCAATTCTGTACACTGACAGATTGATCATTGGTGGTCTGCCAAGGGGTGATGTTGAGACTTATCAAGAGATTTATAATGGGTTGATGGGTAGTAATTACGATTTGAGCGTAAACAAGGAAGTTGCATTGAAAGGTGAGAAATTATTTTATAGGACTAGACAACCAGCATCGAATGAATCAGTTAAGAGACTGAAAGAATTGATTGAAACTGGGAATTGGGATGATCAGAATTTAATCTTTGGTCCAAATGTTGATAGAGAGAAAGAAAAATTCTTGGATAAATTAAAGAATAGACATTTAAAAGAGACTGTTTTTGAATTCAATAAACGTGGTAGAGATCGTGATGAGAATAGTTTAGTTGAGTTCATGAATAAGAGACGTAGACAATTAGCTCCAATTCAAAGGAAAGCTAAAGAACGTAAGAATTTAATTGAAATGGAGAAATTAGCTGGTTTAAGTCATTCTTTGGAAAATGAAGTATTTAATAATTTAGGAGGTGGTGATGAAACCAGTGCACCTGATAGTATCGAAATCAATGAGGATGATTTACAGGATGCTTTCCAAGACGGTGACAAGATCTTGAATTCTAAATCTAAATCGAAATCTAAATCGAAAACTTATAAGGATCCAAATTTTTACATGAGTCATTACGCTCCTACGGCTGATATCCAAGACAAACAATTATCTATATCCAATTCATTCGCTAATTCTGCATCCCATGCAACGTTTGATTTCGATAATGATGATAAGGCAAATAATTCCCAAGTTTATAAATGGGATTCCAAAAAGGGTAACTACGTCAATTCAAGATCCACTGATAAGAAGTACATCATTAGTGAGTCAGGTCAACGTATCCCTGCCACGTTCAAATCTGGACGTTTCGAAGAATGGAAGAAATCTAATCCTAATACTGGTGATCACTACAATGTTGGATCCTCAACTAGAATCAATGGTGCTGGGAAATTCAAGCATAAACAGAATAACGCCCCAAGAGCTCCAGATAAGTATAGAGATGACTACCACACTCAAAAGAAGAGGGTTGACGCTGCCATTGACGCTGGGAAAAGAGTTAAAGGTTTCTTCAAACCAGGTCAACAACAAGAACTTAAGTCAACTGAACAAATTAGAAAACAAAGAAAAATCAAAGAGAATAGAAAGGCTAAAAATGCTAGACCTTCAAAGAGGAGATAATCCGGTATTTAACTTACAGAAATATATATTTTTAAATCCAAAATACTTGTAAAAATCTTAATCTTAATTTTAATCTTAATCTTATCTTCTAGGACCTCTAGAATATGGTTGGTACCCGCCTCTGCCACCACCACGTCTTGGCCCAGTAGGAGCACCAGCAGGCCCAGTAGGTGCCCCCTTAGGACCTCTAACTTCTTCACGTCTGTACCCGCCACCATTACTGCCGCCGTTGTACCCCCCACTGTACCCGCCACGGTAGTTTCCTCTACCCCCACGGTACCCGCTGCCTCCACGGTAGCTTCCTCTTCCACGGTACCCATTACCGTTACCTCTGCCGTAGTCGCTGTAGTCCCTCCTTGGTGGACCACCAGGTGGTGGTGGTGGGACGTATGTAGTTTGTGATTGGGATTGTGATTGGGATGAGGATTGAGAACCAGATTCATCGCCTTCGGCGTTTAATTGTTGTGGGTTTAAAGGCTGGCCTAACTGGTCTTCATCATTCTCTTCGCTGGCGGCGGTGGCACCCCCATAACTCTGTTGGTACTGTTGGTAGTACTGTTGCCATGCGGTGACCTGTTCCGGAGTCATCAGTTGTTGCATCTGTTGCATCTGTTGCATGTACGCCATCATTTGTTGTTGTTGTTGTTGCTGTTGTTGTTGTTGTTGTAACAATTGTTGGTTCTGTTGATGTTGGTTTCTTGGCTCTGCTCTTTTCACTTCCATTGGTTTCCCATTCATCGACAAGTACTTGTTCACACATACTTTATCTACCGCTGATGGGTTGTCGTATGTAATGAATCCAAAACCTCTTGATCTACCAGTATCTTTATCAATCATTAATTGACAATCTACTATATGTCCGAATTGGGAGAAAAACTCATTGAATTCACGTTCATTAACTAATGGATCGATCCCACCAACGAAGATCTTCCCAACTTTATCTTGTTCATCTCTAGCGATGGCTCTTTTAGGATCGATTAATTTCCCATCTAAAAGATGATCTTGTTTTAAAACTTCATCAACCGCCCTAGGATCAGCGAATGTCAAGAACCCAAATCCTCTCGATCTACCGGTGGCAGTATCTCTCATTATAGTATGATCAATGATTTCCCCATACTTCTTGAAGTAATCAGTTAAATTCTCTTCTGTGGTGTCCCAGTTAAGACCTCCAATAAACATCTTACCACTACTTCTACCCATTTGTGATGGTGGTAAAATTGGTGGTGGTGGTGGGAGTCCCATTGCTGGCAACTGAGGCATCATACCAGGAATTTGTGGAATTTGTGGCATTGTTGGGATGGTTGTGCTGGTTGACGTTGTTGGCATGCCAGGAATTGATGGTACATTTGGAACACTACTTGGAACATTACTTGATACACTTGTTGGAACACTAGATGAAATAGGTTCTGTAGGTTTAGATTCACTTTCTTCCGGTTTAACCTCTCCTTTAACTGGTTCAACTGGTTTAACAGAAGTATCAACTGGTGAAACTTCCAGTTTTTCATTCAGAGTTTCTAATTTTTCAGTTTCAGGTTCATCACCGTAAATATCTTCAAAAAGGGCTTCGTCGTCGTCGAAAGATGACATCTTGATATTAATTCAAAACTATAAATATGGAAAAATAAGTGGGAACTCCAAATAAAGTGATATAATGATATTTATTAGTTATGTAATTTAAACAAACCTATAAAATTCTAATTCAAAATAAAAAAGACTTTCAAAAACTAAAAAAAAAAAATCAAAAAAAAAAAAAATCAGCAAAATGATATAAAATCGTGTGTCCCTTGTTGACCTACTGATAGTTGGCTGATTGACTACACTAAATTTAAAAACTGATGATGTTTCACGTCGAGTAAAATTTTCAGATTTTTGCCAGCGCTCGTTTGAGAAATTTGATGATAATTTACTGAGAATTTATTCACTTACAAAAACTAACTAATACTAAACTAATACTAACTGATAAGTTGATTGATTGAATCAACAATGGTTTTTTCAAAACTGATGAAGTCACCGATTAATGAGATGGTCTTGGATGCATCAACATTAATTAATGAATCAGTGATTTCTTTACCAGTTCCTGGTTTACCAACTATAATTTTCCCCTTTAAACTTGGGATATCATTGTTGATTACATCTAAAACATCTTGTGTGCACCATTTGCCAGCGTATAACAAGTACCTGAAATTAGTCACGTCGGATTCAAACGCGTGTAAATGAGCTTTAGCTACATCTCTGACATCGATATATCCACCGACTTTATCAGGGAATTTAGATTCATCGTTACCAACTTTTAAAATCTCATTGATTGATTCAGATGAGGTGTTTAAAACGTCTTTAACTCCAGATTGGAAAGCTTGTGGACCAAATACTAAAGTTGGATTAATGGTATTTAATGTAAAATTTGGTTTTTCATTCTTCAAGAAATCCCAAGCAGCTAATTCAGCGAATTTTTTAGAAGCTCTATATCCAAATCCAGCATTTTGTAAACCTTCTTCTAAAGTCATTGGATTCCAACTCTCTTCATTCAACACATCTTCAGGACTGAATTTATAAATTGGTGGTGCACTGACTGATGCATAAGATGAAGTAACTACAACTTTCTTAATTTGTGGTCCAAATTCTTTGATTGACTTCAATGCATTCTTGGTACCTTCAATGGCAGGTTTCAATAAATCATTTTGAATATCAGTGGTATTGAAATGGAATGGGGATGCAGTATGTAAGAAGACCTCGATATCATTGTGTTTCTTTAAAGATTCATCAAATGCACCTGGTATAGAAATATCTTCAACGATCTCATACTCTAAATTATCAGATTGGAAATCTTTAATCAATTGGTCTCCTTTGGTAGTTGATCTAACTGATCCAATCACATGGTAGTCTTTCTCAAGTAATTGTTTTATGATATGTTGTGCAATAAATCCTGATGCTCCTGATACGTAAACTTTCATCTTTTTTTGAAGTGTTTTAGATCGTGGTCCCTTAATGGCTTTAAATAGTTTTGCTCACTTTCGGTACCTTACCTAATTTGGTATCACCGATAAGATTAGTAATTATATAGATTATCAAATGCTCAGATAAATGGTGATTAATATATGTTAACTGTTATACTTTGAAGATAGTTATACAGTTTACAAAGAGTTTTAAGGTTATTAGATAAATATAATGCGTTTAAATAGTGTTTAAATGTGGCTTAATAGGGATAAACTAGTATGCACAGTTATGCAAATATCATATGAAAGTGTCACACACTCAATTGACTGTTCATTGTATTGTATACCAATAATAGGGTTACATTGATGGATCTTTGGACGTGTAATAGTACTCTAAGTAAAGAAATAGTGGAAAAATCCAATGATCAATATTTTTAAATCCTATTAATGGTACATTAAATGGTTTATTCATACGAATTGTTGTTGTGTGTTATTGATATTATAATTGTCATTAACATTAACATTAATTAACTCATGATGGTATTTCTTATTGAACAGTTACATCATCAAAATTTATCGAAAATTATCTACGCGAAACAAATTCAAAAGACAGATCATCATGAAACTCAGATTACTTAATTTAATAACTATAGTTTCAGCTAATCAATTTTTCCCATTAACTAAGAAGGGAGAAATCCCAACAATTCAACCATATGAATTTGGACAAGATATTTATATGGATTGTATTTCAAGAAATATAGATAATGGAGAACATAAATTTGATTCACAAGATAGAATTTTATATTCATCTTTCCCAATTTGTAAAGAAACTGGTAAACCATTAACTTTTTCATATGGAATTAGTGAAGATAAAAATTGTACAATTACATTTTCAGATGAATTATATCATTTATTTCAATTATATATTCATGAAGATGCACCATTTAGTTGTAGAATTCCATTATCAACAGAATCTAATTATTTAGAAAAGGGCGGTGCTTATATACCATTAACTTTTAATTTTAGAGGTGAATTACATGATAGTCATTTAGATATTGATCAATCCATGAATGTTATATTTCATAAACCTGGGATTCAGGATGAAAGTCAAAATTCAATTATAAGTTCTGTTGCATATAGTTCAAGTTCAAATGTTACAAGGGTTGTAATTGGTAATGATTTTACATTAAATTTAGCAGTTAGATGGTTTGAAAATGTACCAACTAATTCAAATTCAAATCCATCTGGGAATTTACCATTTATTGATGGATTTTATAATTTACCAATTAATTCAATCCCAATTTCTTATTCAATGATGATATTATATTTTTTCATAATTGGTTTAGCTTCATGTGGTATAACTTTAGCTTTTAGTTATAATCTTTTAAGTTCTAAATTTTCAAAAAGGTATAATCCTATAGATCAAGAATCTGGATTTTCAAAAAGGGATTAAAATATAAATAAAAATAAAAAGAAAAATAAAAATAAAAATAAAAATAAAAAGGCATACAAAATAAAAGAAATAGGCTCTTATATATATATATATTTACATTATGCAAATTGACATTTTTTGATAATTGCTCTTAATAAATCATTAGTCTTATTTTGTTCACTTGAAATAAATCTTTCTAAATATGAAACATACATATTAACTAATTCATTATTTTTATTTTTCAATTTATAAGCTAAAAACTTATTAACTGATAATTGTAAATTTGAAGCAAAATTTTCATTTGAAACAACAATATTTCTAATTGGTAAAGTAATATCAATTATAATTGATCTTAAATTATCTGATTCATTTACTTGTAAATAATTTAAAATGTGAATAAATAAATAATCTTGATTTAAATCACTAAATTTATCAATTATATTCAAATAATTTTCAACTAAATTTAAAATCTTATCAGAACTTAAATTCTTTAATTTTTTTAATTCAATTAAACTTTGATCAAATATTGCTAATGCTACATCACCCTTTAATGCTGGATTAGTTTCTGGATTACCTAACATATTCATATCTACTTCAGGTAAATTATTTAATTCATCTCTTAAAGATTCAGTAGGTAATGCGATTTGATCATTATCAAGATCATTACTAATATTATCATTATCAAGTTTTTCATTATATTCTTTAGTTTCAATTTCTAATTGATTAATTTGTTGAGATTCAGTTATTAAACCCAAGACTTTTCTCCTAGTTAATAATTTGGAAATATAAGTTAATTCAAATTGGAAATAATTCAACCATAATTCCATTGATTCAGGATTTAATCTTAAACTTCTTTGAAATAAGACTCTTGAACCTTTAGAATTATTATTTACTTCAAATTCATATTTAGCAGCTGATAACCAAGCATCAATATTTCTTGGTTGTAATTGTAATAATTTAGAATAAATCTTGTAAATTACTTTAATTGCACCATTATCTTTAGCAAAATTTAAGTAATTTGACCATAAATTAAGATTTTTAGGGTACTTGAAAGTACCTCTTTGATAAATAAATAAAACCCTACGAACACCAGCCCAATCACTGATACTTGGCTTAACTTCAACTAACCCAGCCTTACTTAATCTAGTATACCTCTTCTTCCTTAATTTTTCTAAATTATTTTCAAAATCAGCATACCTTAAAAAATCTTTTGGACTTGATCCTCTACCTTGGATTCTATGCTCGAAATCAGTTCTTCGTCTCATAATCATCGTGATCTCTTTCTTATCGAAAAGACCCTTGTTTTGTAAGTCTTCAAGTTCCGGAACGGATTGTTCCAAGTAGTATCTTACCTTTTCTGCCATTTAGTATAGTAAAGTTTGAGATGAGATCTTTTTTTGCGATGCACAAAGTTAATGCGATCTTAGAATTTGGTGATGGGTTTTTGATTCCTCAAATTTTTACCATCATCTTTTAGAAACAACTTGACTGGTCTATATATAATGTATGTAACTAGATAAAGGGGAGATTAAAAAAGGAAGATGGGAAAAAATTGTCAGGGGGGGTCAAATAAACAAGAGATTAAAAAAAGGACAAATGCTCTAGGAGGGGTTTGAACCCACGACCGTCGCGTTCCTCACACGACCGTGACTTTAGGTATAACCTGTTCGTCAGTCAAACGGCTATAAGCACGAAGCGCTAACCTCTGCGCCACTAGAGCACCTGCTAACTCCGTACCCTGTTTCGTTCGACTATGACCAAAAATTCGTCGGATACCAAAGCGATGCCAGGTGGTGTTACCCTTGAGTCAATATGGGCTCCCTCCAACGAGGACGGGCCTTCTAACTCAAGGGAGAATACAGTTGAACGCCTGAAGGAGAAGATGACTGAAGCGGTGGTAGAAGGAGCGGTAGTAGATGAAGAAGATGAAGAGGATGATTTGGATTATTTCCCAGAGGAAGAATATGATGGTGATATATACATGGGAAGTTCACGTGATGAATACTCGTCAGAAAATCTGTCAGATCCTGACTCAGGAAATCTGGGAGATGATGTGATGGAGTTAGAAGAGGATGAACTTCAATATCAAGCTTTACAAGTACATCATACTGCTCGTAAAGATCCTCAGG
>JAJLWZ010000070.1:0-42640 GCA_030571035.1 Yamadazyma buinensis
CCCCCCCCCCCCCCCCCCCCCCCAAAAAAAAAAAAAAAAAAAATACCCATTTCAGTGAAAATGTTTTGAAAAATTGTTATACCTTATTGTATTTCTCAACCCACCAGAAAAGATTTCTTTGAGCCACTTCAAAACATAAAAACACAAAAAAGTGAGACACCTTATGCATAAACTATGAATAGAAACGAATTTGAAGTTTACAAACACCTTCGGGTAGACACTGACTTGGTAAGACAGAGATTCTTTAGGTACATGAGAAGAAGTTTAATAGAAAGAATTAATGAATGCCTTCCAAATTCTGAAAATAATTTTCTTAGTTAAATTTAAAAATTACGAGGATTGGGGGCTGCAAAAATCTTGTTCTTACCGTGATTTAATAAAGTATTTATTATTTAAAGATAACGATATTGAAGTCAGTGAAGAATTATCCAAGTTATTGTTATATGCATGTTTGAAGCAGACTGTTTGTTTGTATTTGAAGATTGAATTTTAAAACCCATTTTCGAATTTTTAAGACGTGTGATTCATGTTCCTTTACGGTTAGGCGGTGAAACTGTCCAATGTGATTTGAGTGATATCATCACTAATGATGGTGATGATGGAGATCCAAACTTTCAACCAGACCTAATAGTGAAGCATGCTATCACCAGCAAACCGTTTCTTTTAATTGAAATGAAACGGTACCCGTTGGTGAAGATTTCAGATCAGAATTGCTCAGAAGCTATCAATTACTATTATAACTATTATAATCCTGGAACAGAAAGTACAAGTGGAACTTTATCCACAATAATGGAAGAAGAAACTACACAAGATGATGAAAATTTACCTATCCAGGGGCAGGTGGTAGCAGAGAAATTAAGAGTGTAGGTAGACCATCCGATGATCCAAAAAAGGTGCTGAAAGGTTTTAAAATCATTGTTGATCAAATGATTGATCACATGATTTCATCTAAAGTTGGGTTTGGTTTAGTACTGAATGCAATGTCAGTTGTAATTTTAGATGATGATATTATAGAATTAAAGAAGATGAAAACATCAAGGGGGAACGAGCCACTTATGTTAAACGAAGTCCCAATCAAAATGAGTCTGGTATGGACAAATAGTTCAGAGCCAACTTTACTACAGGCGATGATTTGGATTATTTTAAAGAGTATTTCGAAAGAAAATGAATTTAGTGAAGTGTTTAAAACTTTAAACTGCTTCCCAATAGCTAAGCATGATCCTGATGATGATGAGGATAATAATAATAACGGAAGCAAAAGTCATAAGAGGAAACGGAATGCCTCATCAGAAGGTATCTATACTATCCAAAGTGGTAATAAGACATCAAAACCAATTTTACTGACTCCAAATGATAAGGAATTATTTGTCTTACAACATACCTAACTGATTATAAGGATTTACGGTATACTTTTAATAATTTATAGTTTTATATACTTTTTTTAAAATTACTTTGAATTTACAAATCTTTTTTGGTATTTTTTATTTTTTTTTTATAGTACAAAGTATAAATTAGTGAATATATACCATAGAAACCTATAGATTATCCTAAATTGTTGTAAATTGTCGCTAAGCATTACTCTGGCAGATCACGTGTCATAATTATAGCTCTATTTCAAGGTGCTCTTTATATTCTTAAAACAAGTCTAAATCACCCAAAACAAACTACTCATAAATCACTTCCATATAGCCACAATCTATTACACCTTTTAAAACTCCAAACTTTTAATTGTAACACCTTTAAAATTGAGTTTGAAAACCGGGCTGGTTTGCAACTTAAGCATGCCAGAAATTTAGAAAAAAATAAGCGCCTGGCTAGCTCAATCGGTAGAGCATTTGACTCTTAATCAAAAGGTTGCGGGTTCGAGCCCCGCGTTGGGCTCTTTTACTTTTTTTTTAAAACTTTTTCCTTTTGGTCCCTCTCAAAATTTCTTTTTCGGGTTTTAAGATCCTTTCATTTATTTTTTCCCTTACAAAGTTTAATTGGTGACTCTTGTAGGATATTTGATCTAATGATAATCTTATTGATCTATAATCTCTGATATTTATAGAAATTTGGCCTATAGAATAAAGGGTATATAGAATAAAGGGTATATAGAAAAAGGGTCTATAGAAAAAGGGTACAAATTGGGTAACTAAAAAAGATAAAGATTTGGGGAAAAAGATTTGGGGAATGTGAGAGGAGTTAAAGTCCAGTAAACCAACCATATATTATAAATAAATAAAATAAATAAAAATTCACAAAATACTTAAAAAGTACCTTGATAATAGTCTCTTTTAAAACCTTGTAAAATGAAATAAAATAATATAGTACCCAATGCCAACATTAATAATAAAATAATTGTTAAATTTTCCATCATTTTTTTAAAATGTTTTTGTTTTATCCTCTCTTGAGATAATTTAATCTTATCTTGTTTCATCTTTTTCATCCTTTGTTCAGCTTCCATTAATAATTTCCTAACAGATTGATATTCTTTCCTTTGATCGGGTATTATATCTCCTATATAGTATTTTTCTAACATTTCAGATGCATAATTTGAATGTGCAACTTCATCAAATGCTTCAGTTGCATCACATCCTCCATATTCAATAACTACTTCTGCACCTCCAGGATGTAATTCATCTTTAACCATTTGCGTCACATCAAAGACTTCATTATCCACTATTATCCATAAGTTATCTGGTGTATTATGATCTTTGATTTGGTCTAGACTATATAATGTTCGCTGCTTTTCCATAAATTCAATCTCTGGCATTGTTATAATTTTTCCTTTTTTGAATGTGTATATTAAATAAGTTATTGTCTCTCTTGTATTAGAACCTTATAATGGTTTATCTTTCCTCTTTCTTGTTAATCTTATATGTTTTTATATGAATATCATAAACTAGTTGTTATTAGGGGTTGACAAAATTTTTCTCAATTTTAATTTTCCTCAATTCCTCACTCATTCGCCTCAATTCCTTGATAGTGCAAAAATGCGCGCACACTGAAAAATTGTCGATTTAGGATCCAAAGAAAAAAGCCTTTTATCTCAAGTTGTACACATAGATCTTTCATTAACTTTTACTTAAGAAATTATTAAAATCCTTAAGAATGAGTCGGAGACCAACCAATACAGCATTACCATCATCCAAGAAAACGCATTCAGAAAGACACAAGCAAATCTTGAAACAACTTTTAAAAGAAGATGGAAATAGAACTTGTGTAGATTGTAAAACTACAGCTCATCCAAGGTGGGCATCATGGAATTTAGGTTGTTTTATATGTATCAGATGTTCCGGGATCCATAGAAGTATGGGGACACATATTTCTAAAGTTAAATCTGTTGATTTGGATGCATGGACTGATGAACAAGTTGAATCAATGGTTAAATGGGGGAATTCAAAATGTAATTCTTATTGGGAGGGTAAATTACCTGAAGGTTATATCCCAGATCAACTGAAAATTGAAAATTTCATTAGAACAAAATATGATTTAAAAAAATGGGTTTCATCATCAACAATTCCAGATCCAATGAAATTATCAAATTCTAATTCCACTTCTTCTTCAAATTCAAATACAAACTCAACTACAACTGCAAATACTAAAAATACATTTGATTTATTAGGTGAACAAGTAGATAAACCAAGACCTCAACCTCAAACAACTTCAAGTAGTACAAAATCTACACCTGCTCCAACTACTTCCAACTTACTAGATGATGATTTTGGTCATTTTACATCAGCTTCAACTCCAAGTATTAAATCACCTTTACCAGAACAACCTCAAAATAAATCTTTACCTACTATTCCTATTCAAAATTCATTTAGTTCACCACAAAGTACTGGAGGTAGTATGAATGATCGTCCAGATTTAAAGAAATCTATTTTATCATTATATTCATCTCCTTCATCATCGAATTCTAGTTTTATTCAACCTATTCAAAGACCAATACAACAACAACAACCAGTTCAAGTTCAACAACCAGCTCAAACTAGAGTCGATACAAATTTATTAGCTAATTCTTTACAAGGATTAAATTTCAATTCTAATACTACTAATACTTATAACAATAACACTTATAATAATAACAGTAATACTTATAACAGTAATAATACCACTACTAGTTCATTCAATACTATAAATTCAAATGGATCACAAAAAAATTGGAATAATGAATGGTCTGATACTTCAAACGTTAAATCAAGTGTTAATACTACCACTTTAGATGATGATTTATTTAAAAATGTATGGAAATAAGAGTATAGAATAAATGAACTAGATTTTGCATTCAAAATAAACATAAATTAATATATAAACATATTATAATAACTCTATCTAGGTAGCTTGATTCTAGTGACCTAAGCTAGTGACCTGTAGCAGGGAGATTAAGACTTAATTTAAAAGATTCATATAATAGCCATTGAGCACCAGTTAATGTCCCAATCATTACAACTCTAACTGGTAAACCATTCCATAACCCACCAAACCCAATTTTAGAATAAATCCTACCAACTGCTTGACCAACTGATTCACTTTGTTTCTTTTCAGAATTGATTTTTGAAACCATTACATCTGCTGGGTGTGAAACAATTGCACAAAATATACCAGCTATATACCCACCTAAGAATGATACCCCCGTTTGTTGTAATGGTGTATATGAATCCACTGGTTTACCTAAAATTTCGTAGATCTTAGTAACTGTGTTTTCAAAAGTTGCAAATTTAACCATTGTATAAGGGATTTGTCTCAACCATAAAGGTGTCAAACCTTTATATAACCCATTGAAACCTTCCACAGCTGTAATTTTTTTCCAACCGTCTAAAACTGACGTGGCATACGGTGGGATAGTGGTTTGGGTTTTCACTTTGATTGTTTCAAATGGACATAAAAATATATCTGCTATAAATTCAGCTGTCGCTGATGAACCCAAGTAAAGCAAAGTTTTATAATTCTTAGCGTTTTCTTCACCGATTAAACCAGAGTAAAAGCTTTTGAAGTACTCGTATCCCCCGTATTTCCCTGCTCCTTGTAACGAATAACCAATGAAGGTGGCACCAGCACCAGTGAAGATTGAATCCCCTGGAGTTTTCATGATTGTTTTCCATGCTTGGAAATTAGATTTGTATAATTGGGAATCAACTTGTCTTCTGCATTTAACTAAATCTAAAGGTGTTACACCTGTATGTGTTGGTCCACAAGCTATAATACCACCTAAAGCACAAGCTAAGAAATATTCTTTCGAGTATAATTGGATGGTTTTAGTTTCTGACATCTTCTAAAGGGTCTCTTTTTAGGGTATAATTCAAAATTTTAAGCCTCTTTTAGTATACTATTCTTGCTTTAAAAACACTAGATTTAATATTTAAATAAATAATTCAATTGATTACGGTTACCTTAAATTATTTATATTCCAAGGATAAATTTATTGGTTAGCCTTTTATAGCAACTTCTTATCTTCCTAATTAGCCGGTTGCAAAACAACGCGGTTGCAAAAAGAGGTTAAACCACAATCTTAAAACATTTTATTCTCTCTACTTACTCTAAACTATCTACCTCTTTAGACGTCATCCAATGACCTAACGGTACCATTATTGAAATTTTGATTCTCTAATTCAAATTTAAAATTCGTTATAGTAACTGGTAAATTCGCCTTTTCATCAAATTCTGACCATTCACCTCTTCTTAAATCTACTTCTTCTAATACTTCACCTGTCTTACCTTTACATTGGAATTGATCCTCTAATATAAAATCCGTAATCACACATCCATGAGTATGAATTTCCAAAATTGTCACATAATCTTCATCTTCTGAGGTGAATTTTGTTTCTGGTTTACTTAAAATTATGAATAATGTATTATGACAATCTTTACATTGGAGTGAAAAATTAGCCATTCTATTTATCAGTCTACCCAACTTAACATGTACTTCTTCGAATCTATTCACTATGATTTCTTTGGGATGTTGAAATCCACATCTTTTACATTCAAATTTGAATCCATAATCATGAGGGTATTCCTCATTATCTAATGGTTCTAAATCTGTACAATTTTCAAGATCTGCTTTTATCTTAAGTAAACTAGTTCTCATATTTAATATCTTCCTTTCTAAAGGGATCCCATACTCCTTTTATATCATTTCTTTTACACCTGCCATTTATTTCAGGCATTAATCATATTTACCAAATTGTTTAAGTTATATGGCCGTATAAATCAGTCACTCGGTGATTCGGTCTTAATACAAAAGAAAAAATTAAAGTATTGGTGTACGGGTCTTCGGTTACTCATAATTCTTTTTTTTCTGATCTCTTTAAGCCATGAAATAGAAGGGCATTATACTTAAAATGGCTAAACCACCGAGTGATACAAGATTAAGAGTCAATTGATCTAAGGAAGACTTATAGATGGAGAAGGAAGGAGGGAGAAGGGGAAAGAGGGCTGTACATCATTCCTATCATATTAATTCATTACTTCATACGATCTAAAGACCATTTAACATTAGTTATACTAACTTCTAAACCAGCATTATCATCATAATCATACCATTCACCATCTTCCAAATCCACTTCTTTAAAAACTGAAGTAGAATCAATACCTTTACATTCAAATAATCCAGTTGGTATAAATTTTTTAAATTCTATACCTCTTGCATCAATAATTAAAAAATCAACTGGTTTAGAACTATCAATTTCTAAATTATCATTAGTCCTTACAATTGATGCTGAATGTTCAGATTTACACATTTTACATCTAAATACAAATGATGCTTCACCTCTTGATCCGGAAATCTCATGTGATTCAAATCTATTGATATTAACTGGTTTTGAATGTTCTTCACGACAACTAGTACATTCAATTATGAAAGTATATTCAAATGGTTTGGTGACTTCATCGATTGGTTTCAAGTCTGTAACATTATCTAATTCTGCTTTAACACTTAAAGTAAATTTAACCATCTTTTGGAACGAAGTTAAAGTTTTCAGTTCCCAGAGAGAGAGGAAAATTTTTATTTTATCAGTGCGAAGTTATCTTGAAATCTCATCAAACCGCTAAAGGGAATTTGATTAGGGTAATTTATCAAACAATTGGAATTGGAATTTACTTCAGGATAGAAGTAACTGAAAGATATAAGAGGCGAAGGTTGTATATACTATTGTAGATAATTAAAGATCTCGAATATCTGGAGAGTAAAAGAGAAACAAAACAAAAATTAGCAAAATAACCCTGTAGGGAAGCTTATCCGAGTTTAACCAACGGTGAAAATTATCAACTACTAAATCCACAATTTTTTTTTAAAAAAACAGCCACTAGATATTATATTGATATAGTGACTACATTGCATATACATATTCAACAAAGGAGAGGATGTCGGACAAGATACGAAATAATGATAAAGATTTTTCGGATACCGTTCAAGGTGAAGAATTAGAATTCAGGAAATCAACTAAAGATAATTTCCCAATTAAACATAAAATATCGATACTAGGAGAATACTCACCACCTAGGATACTCCTGAAACTATCATCCGATCAATTGGTAATGCTTTCAGGTGCAGCATCTGGATTTTTAGCAGGGGTAGTGGTTTGTCCATTGGATGTTATAAAAACTAGAGCTCAAGCTCAAGGTAAGCAAAAGGATCCTAAAGGTTTCATCAAGACTTTTAAAAGTATTTTAAAGATTGAAGGGGTTGGAGGGTTGTATAGAGGGCTTGTGCCGATAACGATAGGGTATTTACCTACTTGGACCATATATTTTGCAGTTTATGAAAAATGTAAAAGATGGTATCCAGGATTTATACAAAGGAATTTCAACGTTCAGAATGAGTTTGTTGATCATTTCTTACTGGCTATAACTGCAGGTTTAACCTCATCGGTAGGTGTGAATCCAATTTGGGTCGTGAAAACTAGATTAATGGTTCAAGGTAAGAAACCAACTTCAAATATTAAAGATGTTGGAACAAATCAAGTTCAAAAAACTTATTATAATGGTACATTGGATGCATTTAGGAAAATGTATAAAGAGGAAGGGATAAGAGTTTTCTATAGTGGGTTAGTCCCCACTTTATTCGGTTTAATCCACGTCGGTATACATTTCCCAGTCTACGAGAAACTAAAAGAATTATTGCATTGTAACATCGACAATGATCCATCATTACCACCACAAAAAGGTGTCTTAGCTAGATTTTTAGTGGCTTCTATGCTCTCCAAAATGACTGCCAGTACGATAACTTACCCTCATGAAATTTTAAGAACTAGGTTACAAATGCAACGAGGTACATCAAATGGGTTTCTAGATATTGGTAAACTGATTTATAAGAGGGAAGGATTAAGAGGGTTTTATGTTGGGTATGGAGTTAATTTGGTTAGAACTATACCAGCTAGTGCTGTCACTTTGGTAAGTTTTGAATATATTAAAACTTATTTATTAGATATTAGTGGTAAAAGTCATCATTTTTGATTAGGTAAGGTTTTTCTGTTTTTTGAGACCCTTTAAAAGGATCTCGTTTTAGATCCAGATCATTATAAAGAAATATTCATTAGCATGTATTAAAAGTATAAAATTAGAGTAAGTTTCATCTATCTACCTCTACACTCTTATAAGCACATACTCTATGTATATGTAAAGAGTTTATTGAGAGTAAGAAGGAGTTTAATAGGAATTTTATATGGTGATATTTTGAAAGGACTGGTTTCATCTCAGCATATGCGAGAAAAAAACGATTAATGAGAATCAGTAAACTAATATGGGCATTAGCCTTATTCCCATTGAGTATATCAACTGATACCAAACCCAATGAACCACCTAAGGAAGATGCACATAAAGTGGAAGAATCAAATAAACCACCAGATCACAAAGAAGAAGTTAAATTGCCTGAATTACTTACTATGTCAGACTTCGATAAGTCTACTTCTTCACAACTTTCATTCGTTGAGTTCTTTTCACCTTATTGTAGCCATTGTAAGCAGCTTGCTCCGAAATGGGAACAGACATACAAGGAATTCAAGCATGAGTTGGAGAAGATGAATGTTCAAATGAGACAAGTGAATTGTATCGAGAGTGGGGATTTATGTGAGAGGGAAGAAGTCTTTGGGTACCCTGCTTTACGTATTTATTCACCTATTAATGATGCTAGTGGTAAATCTACTGGTAAACTGAAACTTGTAACGAATTATCCTAGATCATTGGTCCGTACACCTGATAATTTCAAGAAATTTATTAAGAACGCAGTAGCTGAGTATGATAATGGATCAATCGATTTACCATCCGCATCTAAAGCGTGTGGACTTGATAAAATGATTCAATTGCTTGATGGTGGTGCCAAGGGCCCTGAATTCGTGATGTTGTACCCTGGAACACAAAAGGAATGGGATGAAAGTGGGAAGGATGGGAAAAGTGCATTTGAGAAGGCATGTTATGATTGTATGGATAATAAACGTGTTTGGGACGAGTTATCCAACATGGTCTTAACCACTATCACCACGAACCATTTCAGTTGTGTCGACCAGCCGGATATGTGTAAACGATTGGGGTATCCGAAGTTAACTAACCCAAATGATGATCCTGATCCTAAATTTTTAATGTTTTTACCTAAGAAGGTAGGAATTATAAAATTCGAGTATAAGGGACCAATTAATATTGAAAGTTTGAAGAAATGGGCTACTAAATTATACGAGAATTCTCAATATGAAACCGTTTCAGCAAAGACGCTTTCTGAAATTATGGATTTTAGGAAAAGTTTGCCAAAGGAACCTTTGAATTTATATTATCCTTTACCCAACAAGATCTCCATTGTATATTATTATGACCCATCAATGGAGACTGAAGAAGATAGAGCGATCTTACCTTACTTGCTTGATTACGTCACGTATTCACCGTTAAATATTAAATTATTTACTGCTAAATCTAATAAGTTTGAAGGAGCTATAAATTCCCAAGCAAGCAATATTTTAGAATATATTCATTATGACACTGATGAACCAAAAAGAGAGTTCAATAAAGCGATGTATTTATCTACTACGTTAACTACGAAACCAACACTTTTCATAATTAAAGATAATACTTTATATACATCAGTTTTCCAATCTTATGCACCAGAAGATATTAGAAGTAAAGAAAAAGTTATTGATTTCGTTGAAAAAAACAAGTACCCATTATACCAAGAATTAACTCGTGATTTAATGGATATTTATTTCCCTTCTAATGTAGATGTAAATAAGAAGGATAAAGTAGTTATAACATTTATTGATTCCAATGATGCTAAAAAGACAGATGAAACATTTTATAAATTATCAGTGGCGGCACATGAATATCATATGATTAAGAATGAATATTATTTCAATGATATACTTGATAAACGAGACTCCAAGGATAAAAAAGTGGCGGAATTAAAGAAACAAAACGCTAATAGTGTGACTATAATCGAAGCTATGAGAGAAGAAGTCCCACATTTATTCGATAATAATGACGTCTTATTCACATTTATTGATCTTGCTACAAACCCAGATTTAGCAAATGAATACGGATGGAATATAAATGGTAGGACTTACAAACATGGCGATACGATTATTGTCACTAAAGATAACTTCCAGTACGTTGATAAATCCCATACTGGCGACTTTTTAACTGACGACCCACCAACTTTGAAAATCGTATTACAACACTTACTTGACCCGAAATTGGTGTCAATTCGACTCGGGAAGAATTTAGTCGGCAGTCCATACTTCAAGTTCATGCGATTTATGGATATCGTCCATTCAAGGGGTATTCTTGGGTACCTCCTCCTTATCGGATTCATAATTGGTGCCATCAACGTATCCAGACGATTTTCCAAGTCCAAACCATCCACCAAATCCACCACTACAACGGGTGGTGGGATAATCAATGGGGTCTGGGGTAAAAAAGATTAACTCCACTGTATATCTATGTCATTCCAATAATTTGTACTTGTTTAGCTTTCAATTCTATACTCCTTTTGTGACCACCTCCTATCGATTTAACTCTAAACCCTGATCCTGATCCTGGGACTCCACTGACTTCGCTGAATGGTGGAACTATCATCTTGGGTGGAACAACCGTGCCCTGACGGATAATGCAACAATCGTAAATCACTGACAACTCACCAATTTTACAATCAGACTCGATTACGACTCTATTCCCTATCGCTGCCAGATTTATTACACACCTTTCACCAACCATTACGTACGATCCCATCTTAAATTGACCGTGGTAGTCTACACCATCTACAGTTTTCAATTTCGGTGGTGTTAGTGATGAATTTTTGGAGATGTAACAGTATTTACCAATTACTATTGAATTCGTATCTTGAACTTGTAATTTATCACCATTTAGAACAACTCCATCATCAATTGTTGAATTCCCCTTGATTTGAACCTTTTCGATATTTAGTATCTTAGCAGTTTTGGAAATTCTATTACCATTAGTGGTCTCTATCCAATCCATTATTTGAAATTATTAAAGGGTTTCGAGTAAGCCTTGCGACCTTACAGATTTCAGAGATTCTACAGAGATTTACCACACTTAAACCCATCACTACTTTCAGCCTGTAATAACAAATTCCCGGTATTAATACCGACGTCCACCTCTAAGACCTCCCAACCACTTTAACCACACTACCACCCCCATGTTCTTTAGTATTAAGGGACACCAACCCCCATTACATAATTAACACGTTTGATGTACACGACTGGAAAAATTTTCCGTTATCAAAACAACGCCAAATGAGCAAAAAAAAATTGACAGTTATCCAATACTTTCAAAAAATACCACTTTAACCACTCAACGAAAACTTCAAATACCATAAATACTTAGAAGATGTCATTAATTAGACTTGATTGCGGGTACCAAAACTATGGATGGGGGAAAATCGGTTCATCATCTGCTGTTGCTCAATTTGCATCTAAATCCAATGAATCTACCAAGATTGATGAATCTGCTCCATACGCTGAATTATGGATGGGTACTCATCCTTCAGTTCCTTCATACGCTGTTGATGGTGAATTCAAAGGTCAAACCTTAAGAGAAATCATTGGTGCTTCACCAGAAAAGACTTTACATAAGGATATTATTGAGAAATTCGGTAGTGATAAAGAATTACCTTTCCTTTTCAAAGTTTTAAGTATTGAAAAAGTTTTATCTATTCAAGCTCATCCTGATAAAGCTTTAGGTGCACAATTACATGCCGCTGATCCTAAAAATTACCCAGATGATAATCATAAACCAGAAATGGCTATTGCTATCACTCCATTTGAAGGTTTCTGTGGATTTAAACCATTATTAGAAATTTCCAAAACTTTATCAACTATTCCTGAACTTTCTGAAATTATTGGTAAAGAAATTATTGATGAATTTGTTTCAGGAATTAAACCAGAAGCTGAATTAGGTTCAGAAGATGATAAATCTAATAGAAAATTAATTCAAAAAGTTTTCGGAAAATTAATGAATACTGAAGAATCAATTATTGCCACTAAGGCAGAATCTTTAGTTGAAAGAACTCATTCAAATCCTGAACTTTTCAATTCAATTGATTCAAGATTATCTGAATTAATCCAACGTTTAGATGCTCAATTCCCTAACGATATTGGATTATTCTGTGGTTGTTTATTATTAAACCATTGTGTCTTAAGTCCTGGTGAAGCCATGTTCTTACAAGCTAAAGATCCTCATGCTTATATCAACGGGGATATCATTGAATGTATGGCCGCATCAGATAATGTTGTTAGAGCTGGGTTCACCCCAAAATTCAAAGATGTTAAAAACTTGGTTGAAATGTTAACTTATTCTTATGATTCAGTTGAAAAGCAAAAAATGCCATTTTTATCATTCTCCAAATCTCATGGTGATGCAAAATCTGTTTTATATGATCCACCAATCGCTGAATTTGCAGTTTTACAAACTATTTTCTCATCAGTTGATCAAGTTCAATCATTTGATAAATTCGATGGTCCATCAATTATAATATGTACTAATGGGGACGGTATAATTAAAATCAAAGGTGGTGATGATCAAATTGTTAAAACTGGTTATGTCTACTTTATTGGACCTGATGTTGAAATTGATTTAATTTCTAAATCTAGTGATTTTACTTCTTATAGAGCCTTTGTTGAAGCTTAATTATTTATACCCTTTTTTTACCCTTTCTTTACCCTTTTTTTACCCTAACTATACCCTTATATCTTTCGTCTTTTACTAGTAGTAACAGTACTTTCAAGTACTGTTAAGTTGTTTTATTTTGTGGTGTACCGGTGTGAGTCCCTGCCCCCCGCCAACGAGTGAAAAATCGATCAACGCATTTTCGAATGGTTTAATTTTCTTCCATACAAATCACAAGTGCAAGATTGAAATAATCATTGAAACATTTTTGGTTTAACTTGTACATCCATCTGAATAACACCCTTATAGTTGTGATATTAGGAGTAGTAGACTGTAGTTAGATTAATTGAAAGAATTCGTAATTTGTTTTTAAACGGGTTGCTCTGAAAGATTTGGAAAGAAACTACGTATCACATTTGAAAATAGATATGAGTGAAATTGAAAGTAAAGCAATTGAAAAAATCGAAGATGGTGAAACAATTGAAGAATTGGAACAAGTTGAAAAGCCAATTGTGAAAGAACAAGAAGATGAAGGGCAAGATGGAGAAGTTGTGAAAAAGACTTATCATCAAGAAACAGAGGAGGAAAAATTAGAAAGATTAGAGAAACAGAAACTAAGTGATTCACGTTCAATTTATGTTGGTAACGTTGATTTTAAAACCACTCCAACACAATTAGAAAGTTTTTTCAAATCAATTGGGATTATTGAACGTATCACTATATTATTTGATAAATTCACTGGTTTACCAAAAGGTTATGCGTACATTGAATTTGAAAATTCGGACATTGTTCAAAAGGCAATTGATGAATTCGATGGGAAAGAGTTCAAAGGCCGTGAAATAAAGGTTATGAATAAGAGAACTAATATTCCAAGACCATCAGGTCGTGGTAGAGGTGGGTACCATCGTGGTGGTTTGACAAATGGTTTAAATGGTAGAGGTAGAGGTTCAATCAGAGGTACTAGAGGTGGTAGAGGTGGTCGTGGAAGTATTCGTGGGAGAGGTAGAGGTGGGTACGTTCCAAGAGGTCGTGGGGGAAGAGGTAGAGGTCAAAGTGAAGGTGAAGAATCTAGTGGTGAAATTAAAGGTGCTGGAAATAGCACTGGGTCAGAGGTATCAAAAGAAGAATAGGTATTTTGTATAGCACAATGTATTATTATTTTTTACCCCCCATCTCTTAGTCTCTGTCTTTGGTAAATTATTTTTTTAGGTTTGGTGGTGGTGGTGATATCTGTAGTAGTAGATTTTATATTTATGCTCATCGCAAAAATATAATTTTTTAAGTAAGGAAGATCAAAGGGATAAGATGACATCAGTTAGAAGGAGAAAGATGGCACGTTCGTCCGTGTCCAAGAACACCAGAAGAACCAAGGACAAGCAAAGAAACATCAAGATCTTTTCGAATCCAATCATTGAAGCGAATTGGGATAAGTCTTTAACATTACAACAAAATTATAGGAAATTAGGGTTGACTTCGAAATTAGGTCATATTGCTGGTGGTCAAGAACGTAAGATAGTGAAATGGAGTGAAACTGTTGGCCAAGAGGAAAAGAAAGGTGATGACGTTATAGAAACTGAAGATCCAGAGAAGATACCAGTTGGTGAAGCGAGAATTATTAGGGATGATAAAGGTCAAGTGTTAAGGGTTATTTATGGGACTATGAAACATCAAGCAAGTGAAAATGTCAAGGAAGAAACGGAAGTCATTAAAGCTTTAGAGGAACAGGCTTTAAAGAATGCTAGTATAGTTAAGGAAAGACATCAAAGTGAAAGAGAAAGTGATTGGATTAAATCACTTTATGAAAAATTTGGAGATGATTATGAAAAGATGAAATGGGATAAATTAAATATTTATCAACAGAGTCCAGGGGATTTAAAAAGAAGAATCGGGAAATGGAAAAAAAGTAATAATATCAAGTAGTCTATAATCTATAAATGTATATTAATCTCATGAATCAATTCTACCAGGTAATTTCAAATCTAGTACTTGATCTACTACTGAGCTTAAAATCGGTTTTAATTTCGAGTCATCGTATAGATCGATCAACCTCTTATCTTCGTTTTGGATTTCAACCATCTCGACGAATTTAGGATCAATAGGTACAGACCCTAAATACTTTACATTTTGATCTTCACATAATTTCTTACCACCTCCACTCAGGAAGATATCCGTACACTCTTCACAATACGGACACACGAACCCACTCATGTTCTCCACCAACCCCAAGACATCAAGTTCAATCTGTCTACAGAAATTAAGCTCTTTACGAACGTCAGCGGTAGATACTTGTTGTGGAGTGGTAACCAAAATAGCACCGTCTACAGGCTCAGCGAATCGGAGTTGTTCAGCCAACGCTATATGTTCGTCCCCAGTACCTGGCGGCGTATCAATCAACAAGTAGTCCAACTGATTCCCATTATTCCAATTCACATCACTCAAGAATTGTCTAATCATTGCTGTCTTTTTAGGACCTCTCCAAACGACTGAGTTCCCTCTATCACCGATCAAGAACCCCAATGACATGACCTCCAAGCTTCCCCTATTCTTCAGATCGTCTTTCCCGTATACTTTCACCGGGACCCAACCTTTAGTGGATTGTAAGACTTGCTTAGTTTCAACACCGAACATACGGGGTAATGAAGGTCCTGTAAGGTCGATATCCAAGACACCGACTGAAAACCCCTTATTGGTTAGGGTTAGTGCTGTCTGGGTCGTTATGGACGATTTTCCAACTCCTCCTTTACCGGATAAGATAAGTATTATGTGATTTACGTTTAATAGTGATTTTGGTTGTTCCATTAGTAAGTGAGAATTTCCTCAGTAAGAGATCCTAAAGGGTCTTCTTTTTTTTGGCAATTCAAGTTTTTTCTCTATAAACTACAGAAGATATCTATATATATGGTGTATACTTAGGTGCCTATGTAATGAAGTAATTTTGGGTGGAAAAGGCAGATTTTAAAAATTTAAAAATTTCCCATACAAATCTCTATATGTGAAGTTACGTATCAGTGTCAAAGTTTCTCAATCGCGTATGACATCAAGGTACTCAAGTAATATTAATGCCCATCAACGGGACTTACGAACACAATTATTTTCATCTCCTAGCGGGATCATCCGTGGCCACACACAGGGACTTAACCCTGGTGGGCCCAACGCTTCCAATTCCAATTTAAATTCAGGCCCCGATTTAAGAGCATCTTCACCATACGATAAAACACCTATAGCCAATGCCAAACATAATGAATCATATTTATCATCTTTAGAGTCCCAGAATAACGATGAATTAGATTCTATGACGGCAAAAGTATCAATGATTAAGGATTTGGGTGTGAAGATGGGTGTTGAGATAAATAAAAGTATTAAATTGAATGATAATATTACTGAATCATTTGAGAATGGGAAGATTACTTTGAAAAATACTTACAATAAAATGATTGTAATGAGTGAAAGAGCAGGGATTAGTTGTAAGAGTTGGTTTATTGTATTTTTTATAGTATTTATTTGGTTCTTTTATGTTTGGATAACATGAGTTTGTTAAAAGCTTGTTTTCTAGGTTTTTATATTTTTCAATAGTAATATACTGATTTCTTCCTTTGCCTCTTTACAATGCTTATTATAGTGAAATACTGTCGATTCTTTTATAGGGTATAGTTAGTAACTTATAAAGCTAAGACTTTTATTAATATACAAATAATATACAATTAATCAACATTTTTAATTTTTAAATCATCAATTTTATTTTTTAAAATTGAACCTTTAGGTTTTAAATAATGATGATTTGGTTTAAATTTTGGTGTTGGACTTTCATCCCTAGGTTTTACTTTCAATCTCCTTCTCTTTTTTTTCAAATCTTTATGTAGGTTTTTGTAGTATTCATCTACTATTGTGTGTTCTATACTTGAATCTGAATCTGACGATAATGAATCACTTATCCCACTATCTGTTTCAGTCAGTAATGTTGGAGATTGAATATTATTATGTATTGGAATTGAAGTTGAAGTTGAATTTGAAATAGAATTTGAAGCTAAATTGGATGAGAATGAAATTTTTGGTGGGATTAATGGTTGAATTGATGGTTGAATTGATGGTTGAATTGACGATGAAATTGAAGGTAAAAGTAATTCCTTTTTAGAATTAGGTGAACTTATTCTTAATTTTTTGAAATGTGACGTATGTAAAGTCAGTGTAACAATAGCAGGTGATTTTGAAGGAATTAATAAATGTAATGGATTTTGAGATTTATGGAAATTTGAAGAAAGGGAAGTATCAAAATTTGAAAATAATTTATCATCATTTTCTAAATCAGGTATTGATTTGGGAAGATTTGGTGATTGGAAAATATCAATTTCATATTTCTTATTTTGAATTGTTCTATAATCATTTAATGTTTTAGACATAAAATTTTCAAATTCTTTTGGTGACATTTCAATTTCTTCTATATCTACAGGTTTTATAGTTTGAATTGGTATATCTATACCTGAAACATCTTGATTTATTTCCTTTGATGTTAAATTATTTGATTCATTTGAAATATTTGGAATTGATTCATTTAAATCCACCAGTGGATTTGTATTATTTGAAGGAATCAGTTCATTTAAATCATTTAAATTATTTGAAGGATTTGATTCATTCGATATTGGGTTTGAATTTATATTCTTATTTAACTCATTTAATTCATTTAACTCCATTAAATGAGAATTTAAAGTATTTAAATCATTTAAATTAATTTTGGAAAGATTTAATTCAATATCTGATTGATTTGGAGATGTTAATTCATTACCAATTTTAACTTTTGGTGCATAAATACTTATATTTGAAGAATTATCATTTGAAGAATTATCATTTAAAGAATTTATAGTTGAATTTATATTTGAATCTTTTGGAGGATACGGTATTCCTGATTCATTATCAATTGAATTTGAATTTGAATCCTTTTGATTTAAATTCAAATAACTTTTTAAACTATCAGGACAACAACTTTCAATATCCAATTTATCATCTATTCTTTTTAAATTCTTACTAATTCTTTTAAAATCTCTTGATAAATCATTTGAAAGATTTAATAAATTATCAATTTCATTATTTAATTCAATTAAATTATAATTTTTATTTAAATCATTTATAATTTTTTTATTTAAAACTTTAGAAATTTTAAAAATTTCAATATTTTTATTTTGTAGTTTCTGTTGAATTGATAATTTTAATTTAATTTGATTTTTAAGGTCTTTTTTATAATTTTGATTTACTTTTAGAATTGAATTGATTAATGTGTCTGTTTCTTGTAACTCGTTCAAGATATTTGATAATTTGAACGAATTGATTGACGGCAAATCAGTAATTGGTATAAATTTTGGTATTTCCATTATTTTGTACCCACTTTTTTTTCTTATACCTGAAGCTCTGTTAGTTTTCTAATCGTTATTGTGGTATTATAATTATCGCGCGCATTTTTCTGCAACTAAAGGTCACCCCGCCCCGGTACACCAGGAAAACATACACCGCGGTGCACCACGCGGAACTGCCGTGCACCACGCTGTACTTTCTTTTTTTTGTCTTTTTCTTTGCCTCATCTCTCGGGGTGTCCGATTTGGGGGGATGGGATTGAATTTCTTTTTTTTATGTTTTTATGCATCTCCTGTACCGCAGCACCGGTGTACCGCACCGTTTTTTTTTTTGCCATTTTTTAACCATTGGAAGAGAATTTTTAATTAGAGCAATTGATAGGATTTATTAGATTTATTACTTCATTATTATTATTATTATTATTATTATTATTATTATAGATAAACAATTGTAGTAAAAACGTTAGATACAATTCTAATTACTTATGTTTTTTAGATACTTTTAATACTTTCAACATCTCTTAAAAAAAAGCTTCTATACGGCTTAAATAACGGTTTATTAAATTTAATTCTCCGTTAAACGAAATAGAAATTATTTAAATAATTACTAAGATTCATCTTATTAAACCAATCAATTGATTTTAAATTGAATTATTTAGTGGAAAGATGGTAATAAAAAATTTTAAATAATGTAAAATTACTTAAATTCTTTGTTAAACTCAAGTTATAAACTTCCCAAAATCGTAATTTCAAAATAATTTAATTTCTTTATTTATTTATTCCTTTGGTAAGAGACATTTTTAATGTTTAATTACTTATAAGTATAATATAGTACATCCTAAGGATGATCCGTAGATAAGAAGAAGAATATTACATTGGAAAGTTAATTATTAAAAAAATTGATGATCTTAAAGATTTTTTTTAAATCTTTTGTCTCCACATAAAGTATTAAAGTGGGAAAAGGAGTTATACTTCTTATTACTTATTTTCTTTCTTTCTGTGTTTCTTTTTTATTACAAGTTAGTAATAATTTATTAGTAGTTGTAAGAGTATTAAGAAGGTATTCCATTTGGACATTTTGTCATTTCATTATGCCGCACAGGCTCATCTCTATAGGTAACGCATATAACATCCAACTTTAGTTATAATAAACTGGGTCTTAACTAGTAGCTAGTAGTAGTTTGTAGTTTGTAGTATGTAGTTTCTTGGTAGTCTCTTGGTAGTTTCGTAGTTCTTAGTGGAAGATAAAGAAAAGAGGAGACCAAGAATAATTACCTTCAAATTGACTTTGACACATTAATTTCTTACCCCCTTCCAGATAACACAGAAAAACTAAAAGAACAGAGAGAACATAAAGAACGTTAAAGGGTAGTTAAAAAAGAAACTAAACATAGAATAATATGTATGTATATAATAAAAGTATAGGGATTAACTCCTTCCTTTTAAAAACTCGGTATAAACCTATGCAAATTATTTATCTTATCTTGTGACTGCCCAATGGAATCACCGTATGTCGTTTTTATGCCATTTTGCAATGAAAATTTTTATTTTCTCACATTTCTTTTGATAAGGCATAAATACCTTGTAATATTCCTTTAAAAATTATATCAATTGGGTTTTTTATTAACTTTCTATTTTCAAAGGATTAAGCACTGGGAAAATAATTTTATAATTTAATACTTTATAACTTAATTAAATAAAAAATTGAAGAAATAATGGATACTGAAAAGGAATTAGGTTTCGAAAAAAAATCATTCAATTCATTTGAAAATTCTGTTGAAGATAATGGTGAAGTTACTTCAACTAAATTAGGTTTTATTAATAATTTAGCTACTAAATTAAAAGCTGAAACTAAAGGTATTGAAATTGTCACTGATGAAGAAAAACATGGTGATTCTTTATGGAATGCTGCCACTATGTGGTTATCAGCAAATATGGTTATTGCAACTTATTCATTAGGTGCTTTAGGTGTTACTGTTTTTGGTTTATCTTTCTGGCAATGTGTTGCCACCATTATTGGTTTTAATTTATTAGGTGGTTTATCAGTTGCTTTCTTTTCAATCTTTGGTGCAAGATTAGGTATGAGACAAATTATTTTATCAAAATTTTTAGTTGGTAATTGGGCAATGAGAATTTTTGGTGTTGTTAATGTTATTGCTTGTGTTGGTTGGGGTGCTGTTAATATTATGTCATCAGCTCAATTAATTAATATTATTAATAATAGAGCTTGTCCACCATGGGCAGCTTGTCTTATTTTAATTATTTGTACCATTTTAGTTACATTTTTCGGTTATCATGTTATTCATTTATATGAAAAATGGTCATGGGTTCCAAACTTTGCTGTCTTTTTAGCTATTATTGCAAGAATGTCAAAAGCTGGTACTTTCACTTATGGTACAACTGTTGGTGGTCCAACTACCGCTGGTAGTGTTTTAAGTTTTGGTGGTGCAATTTTCGGTTTTGCAACTGGTTGGACTACTTATGCTTCAGATTATACTGTTTATCAACCAAGAGATGTTAATCCTTATAAAATTTTCTTTGGTATTTTAACTGGTTTAATCACTCCTTTAATTTTTACTATGATTTTAGGTGCTGCTTGTGCAACTGGTACTTTAACTAATACTAGATGGGAAGAATTATATTCTAAATATTCAATTGGTGGTTTAGTTTATGCTATCTTAGTTGAAGATTCTTTAGGTAAATTTGGTGAATTCTTATGTGTTATTTTAGCTTTATCAACTGTTGCTAATAATGTTCCAAATATGTATTCAATTGCTTTATCAGCTCAAGCTGTTTGGTCACCATTTGTTAAAGTCCCAAGAGTTTTTTGGACTATTGCAGGTAATTTTGTTACTTTAGCTATTTGTATTCCAGCTTATTATAGTTTTGAAAGTGTTGTTGATAACTTCATGAATATGATTGGTTATTATTTAGCTATTTATGAAGCTATTTCTTATTCAGAACATTTTATTTATAATAAAGGTAAATTTTCTGCTTATGATTATGAAAATCATTTAGATCCAAAATCTCATCCTTTAGGTATTGCTGGTACTGCTGCTTTCTTAACTGGGGTTGCTGGTGCAGTTTTAGGTTTATGTCAAGTTTGGTATGTTGGTCCAATTGCTGCTAAAATTGGTGATTATGGTGGTGATATCGGTTTTGAATTAGCTGCTGGTTTCGCTTTTGTTACTTTTAATATTGTTAGACCTCTTGAAAAGAAGTATATCGGTCGTTAGTATGTATAGATAATTTAATTGGGTATTTATGATTTTCTATCTTTCTCTTTACTCTTTCTTTTTTACCCTTTTTACTAGAGATACAGTTTAACTTGTTTAAACTGCTTGTCAGTGTAGTTCAAGTTCAATGATTTCAAGTTCAATGATTTCAAGTTCAATGATTTCAGGTGTAGGTTGTTAAGTTGTTAATTACTTCTTATCAAAAATGTCTTAAGATATGATATTTTTTAAATATTTTTTTAAAAAGTTTATCCCTCTTTAAATTTCTTTTAAGTTTCATTTCTTCTCCCCTTTTAAAACAGCCCTATGATATTTTGAGACTTAATTATCCACAACTTTCATTTACCACATTCTCAATATTATACACCTAACAATTTGAAGCTATAAGGGTGTATAAGAGAATATAAAGAGAATATAAAGAGAATATAACAATGTATAAGAGGTATTTAAAGTATAGGTATAAGTATTTAGGGGTTAAGATCAAAGTTCAGATAAAGTCGTAAATTATTCTATAGATCAAATTTAGAAATCCGCTATTAATGTACATATATACCCGTTTGATTGCTTAAACAATCCATTTTTAGAAAAAATTAATTATTATAATTATAATTATTATTTTATTATCTTACTCCACTCTCCTTATCTATTCTACAAAAGATTAATGACCAACTAAACCACCAAATTAAATTTTTACCCTGAAAAAAGTTAAAATTTCATAAATTTCAACCGCTAAGATAAAAGAATTTCAAAAAGAATCTCCAATGGGATTTCCAAAAGGTTTAAAGTCCTTTATCTTGTCTAGACATTTTCTTCATAGCTTGTAACTTACTCTCACTTTCAGCATTTTTAATTTGTAATTCATTAAATCGTTTCTCTGCAGCATTAGCTGCCGCTGATTTTGAGTCTTTGATGGTATCGCCATTCCCTCCAAGTTGGTGTCCTTGTGACTGTGGTTGTGATTGACCTCTTGGTTTGGTTGTCCTAATTGGACTTGGTTTCTCAGTTGGTTCCTTCGATAAACAACTTCCCATTCGCAAAATTATTTTGTGTTAGAGATTTCTCATTTTTAAGATTACAATAGAGAATTTAGAGAATTTAGAAAATTTAGAAAATTTGGAAGATTGGGAAGATTGGGAAGATTTGGAGAATTTAGAAAGATTAAAGGGGTTAAAGAGATTGGTTATTATTTAATAGAATCTGATGTACTAAAAATATTTTAAAGGTGTTCAAAAATTGTAAATTAGAGTTGGATAATCCCTTCTATCTTATCTTATCTATAGGAAAAAGTATACAAAAAAAAAAAAATTAAGAATAAGGTGAATTCTCTAAATATCGAATCAAATATTCTAACATAGTGTGTTTACCATACCCCAGATTTCTTCCAATTTGGTAAGTCATACCTTTTTAATGATCTTTTTAGATAGAGTAAAATTGGTAAAGTGGAATCCATTAATTAACTATATACACCCATTTTTTGTTTTCTATTTACTTCATTAAACTATTAAATTACTAAATTATTAAACTATTAAATCTTTTTTTGGTTTTGTTTTTGTTTTTGGTTTTGGTTTTGGTCTTTTCGGTGTTTTTTAAACTTTTTAAACTTTTAATTGATTAAAATCTATACCTTTTTTGAAAATCTTCAAAAATTTTATTAAAATTAACAATTGGTTTTAACCCTCTTAAATTAATATCATCTAATTCATCGAATTTATCTAAATTATTTAAACATTTATAAGCATCTTTATTCTTACTCCATAAAGAAACAAACCTAATTGAACTTTTAACATCTTGGAAATAATTTTTATATTTCCTAACAATTTTCCAATATAAATTAGATCTTTCAATATAATTTGAAAAAATTGTTGCATCTCTTATAGCTGCCCAATCTGCGATAGGAATATATTTAAATCCAGATTTATCTAATTTAATTAAATTTTCATTCCATTGATTCAAAATTTCATCATCTGAAACATCCAATTGACCCATCTTCTTTAAAATAATACGATTTGGAACTTGAGTGGTTTTAATGTTGAAAATATCGTAGTATCCAATCAATTGTTTGAAAATTAAGTTATCTTTCCATGTATAATTCGTTAAGATAGTATTCAATAAGAATTCATCAACTGGTATAATTTCATTATATTGATTCATGATTTTTTTCAATAAATTAAAGGATTCATCGTTTAATTCAGGGAATTGTTGGAAGAAAATCTTGTAAAAACAATTATTTAAAGTTGAAAATTTAGCATTTGATAATTCAGTCTTGGAATAGATTGAAATAGTTTTTAAATAAAAATAAACAATTTCATCAAATGGTTCATTAGCTTCAACACAATTTTGTAATAATTCAACAACATGAGTAACTTTTAAAACAACCTTGTAAGGTAAATCTTGATCAATTTTATCAAAGAAATGTTTTGAGATTGAAATATCTTTACATAACCCAATAAAATTTAAATGAATTTGACCTAATGGTAAACTATTCTTAAAAATTGGTTGCTTTTCATAAATAGTTAATAATGTTTCTAAAATATCTAATGCCTTTTCATATTCTCCTTGAATGATACAAATTTTACCCATTGATGATAATAATTCAGAATCAATTTTACCTTCTTTACTATTCAATTCAAAAATTCTCAAGATTTCTTCATAACCGAATCTTTTGGTTTCGTAAGCAACAGGTAAAACTAAAGCTAAGATTTTGGATTCAAGGAATAATTGACTTAAATTTTCATCATTAACTCCCATTTCCCAATAATTAATTAATTCATCATTTAATTTATATTGAACCATTGAAATGAAATAACTTTCTAAAATATGTAAATTTAAAAATTTATTGAATTCTCCATTGATTAATAAATCATGGAACTCTAATAAGGCACCTCTATACTTGGTCTCATTCACCTTATAAATGTTTGAATACATATCTTTATCAACGTTAGATTTACCAACTAATCTAGTCTTTCTATTACGGAAAATTGAATAATTAAGATTTTGAATATACTTTGATACTTCGAATTTATCTAATTGTCCTCTAATTTCATTATCTTTAAAAATCTCTAAAACATTACTAAAAGTTGATTCAAAAACTTCAAAATCTGATGAAATTCCTTTATATTGGTTAAGTAAAGTTAATTGTTCTTTAAAATAATTTAATCGAGAATTTGGTGGTGTGTTTCTGAATAATGGGTCCTTTTGTAATTTATTAAGTTTGTCATCTAAACTACTAGCTTCGAATGAATTGTATCTTTGAAATGTTTGTGGGAGTATAGCTGAATTTGTTCTGATATTCAGTAATAATGGTCTGAATGTAGCACTATTAGTGAATCTAAACATCTTGATCTCTATATCTCTATCTCTATCTCTCTATGTCTCGATCTCTATATCCCTTTATCCCTTTATTAACACAACAATATCTAAGGAAGTATCTAAAAGAAGTATCTAATATTATCTGCAGTGATTAAAAAAGGTTTAGTGATGTGAAAAAACTTTTCCCTCACTTTCTCTCTCTTTTGGTGATGCAGCGAAGTCTGATGATTTTATACCATCACCAAAACTATCAAATGGAAAAAATTACTTTTTAAAAACCTGAGCTAATAAAAACATCGATCCACCACATATGCATCTCTGAATACGTGGCTCCAAATAAACTGAAAGTCTCCTAAAGTATAGGGGAATATCTAAGGGGGGTGAGTGATAGCGTTGGATTTTAAACAGTTGGGTGATCCGTAAGTATATGTCCGTGGACCACAAACAATGTTTCAGATCTTTTCCTCTATACTTAGTGTAGTTTAACTTGTACAAGCATAATATAGGGTTTTACATATCAGCCGTAGAGGATTTTTTAAGTGTATGTGAGTCTAGGCTTGGTTGACTCAAGAGAATAAAATGGGTAATGGTGTGATTGTATGGAATTATAATTATTGTAAATGCATGAATACGAATTGGAATGTATTTTGGTCCGTCGTTTGTGTTGGGTTTATAAATAAGTCGTTTGTTTTAGGTCAGATACCGGACTCGGAGATCGTACAATAAAGATAAGATTATCGTTCGTACTTAATCATTTGTGTTAAAGTGACTAAAAAAAACTTTGGTTCGCGTAATGATTTATGACGTTGGTGAAGTTGATGGGGGTTTAATTAGTGATTTGGAGATTTATACGGATGGCGCAGTGAGGAATTATGGGAAGGTTGGTGTGAGTTCAGGGTACGGGGTTTATAGTCCTGGGTTGATACGTGTTTCAATCGGTGGTGATGAATTAAAAATGGAAGTGGGAGATGAGAGTGAGAATGAGAGTGATGAGACAAGTGAATTAGATCTTACGATTACTATGATGGAATTTTTAGCTGTGAAACAAGCTTTAGGAATTATTGAAGGAATTTTAAGTGAATTTGGCGGCGATAAGAGCCGGAGTCCAAGTAGGGATAAAAGTAGGGGTCAAAGTAGGGGTCAAAGTAGAGATAAGATTAGAGTTGGTGATAGTTACCTACCGGTTAGAATCACGATAAAGACTGATTCCAAGTTTGTAGTACAGGCGATAACTGAGTTATCGATACGATGGCAGCGGAGACACTGGATCAACCATCAGGGGAGGAAGATCGTGTACAAGAACGTGATTATGGATTGTTTTGAGATTTTGAATCGGATTGATGAGGTTGTGGATGTTTCGAAGTGTATTGTTTGGGACCATGTGAAGAGTCATAGTGGTGTGGAGGGGAATGAGATTGCTGATAGTTTGGCGAAATTGGGTTGTGATGGTATGGAGAAGAGAAGACAGGAGGTTGTCAATGTGGATTTGGATGTGGAAATATGACGTAATTTTGTCTTTTGATAGATTTGAGGTTATGTATAGTTTATAGAGTGTTGGTTCACGTTAGAAGAATGGTGGTATGGATATTTTGATAGTTTAACATGGTATAGATGACTTATGAATGGCTTATATGTTGGAAATTTTAAAAACTCATATAGTTGCAAATACTGAAAATCCGCAATATGTCACATTTCCTTCACTACCACAACGACAAAACTAAAATAAAAAAAACTTTAAGAACCCAAATTACCTCTTCCCATCTCTTCCATCACTCTTCACTCTTACCTCTTCTCTTCAGATCCTTTTAAAAAGTCTTAGCCTCGTAACCATTTGGACTACTCGTCTCAAGTGCGCAATGAGGCTTGAATAATCACCAAATATAGAAATTTAACGTTTAAAAATTATTTCATACCTTGTAGGTTTACCATTTCTATAAATCTATTTGTGAATATTTAGAAACTTGGTAGAGGGTTAGAAAGTAGGAGGTGAGAATGAATAATCCTTTTAATTTAGATCTACATCAGATTGGGTCTTCCTCAAATAGTAATAATAATAATAATAATAATAATAATAATAATAATGGTAATGGTAATGGTAATGGGAATAATAATGGTAATAATGGTAATGATTCAGTTAATAGAGTGATAAAGAAGAAATCTAGGCGGCGTCGTCCCATATCTTTCCTTAGTATTCATTCAAATCAAGATAGAGATGATGGTTTAGATGCTAGAGATAGAGATAGAGATATAAATAGAGACGGAGAAAATATAAACCAAATTCAAAATCAAGAGCGAGAAAGGTTGATTATACAAAGGGATGATGATGGGTTTGAACTAGTTACTAAATCCTTACTTGAGGATGCTGCAGAAGAACAAGATTTCAACTCGTTGAAGAAAAGTTTGAAATTTGCATTAGGTACAGAAAATGGTAAATCAAATTGGTTCCCAACTAATGAAGCTAAATCCCCTGACGTGATCTTAAATCCAAGTATCCATATCCACCATACACGTCCGCAGAAGGCGAGTTTACCGAGTTTGTACATCGATACTACTAATCTTCGACCAAATGAGTCCCTGAGGACCCCCGTTAGAACACCCGTGAGGACACCAGTTGGCCAAGTGGGTGGGTTTAACCCGTTTGATGACAATTCTAGTCACTTACAAGTATCCCCATTGTACTCGCCATTTAGGGACTTGGAAACTGGGATGGGTGGAGGCGGTGGGGGGTTGAACACTCCCACGATATCAGTGTCGAATTACGATTTAATGCCTTCGAGTCCGGCGAAGATCTCACATATGATAGCGAGAGTGTCTGATCGTATTGCTGGGACTGGAGTGTCAGCTGAACTAAGCTCACGGAAGAGCCCGTCACTCCGTGACGATTCGAGTGTGAATGTGAGTGTGAGTGGTCGGCCACGGTCGACGTTCTCGTCGAGGAACGCATCGTCAACGTCGTTCAACCTCCCTGGTGAAGAGACTGGTGAAGAAGGTTTAGGTGTGGGTGTGAGAGTGGAAGATGGAGATGGGAATAGTGAGATTGTGAATGTTTTCGATGATCGGTACAGTAGCATTGATTTCGTGAATGAAATTGACCCATCACCAGTGAAAGTCAATCGTAAGGCGTGTGCATTTGAAAACGTCCCGTTGGCTAGGAAAGTGTTATCTTCTAACCCCAGCATTTCATCCATGTACCTTTTCGGGAATAGTTTAAAGTTGTTTTCACCAAATAACAAGGTAAGAATATACTGTCACAATTTACTAGCTAGTAATTTAAACAATACTTTCTTCTTGGTGTTGTTGTTGATTCAGACACTGTTGTTGAGTTATAGACAATGGAATCCAAGGGAATTGAATGGGTACGTGTTGTACGGGTACAACTGGGCGGACTATTTCTTGATGGTTATAAATGTGATATATACAGTGGAAATGTTTATGAAGATTATAGCTTATGGGTTCTATGATGATCGTGTGATGTTTAAAGATTTGAATTTACCGTATCCTGAAAATTTGGTCAAGTATAAGTTATTGAATGGGACTTGGATCGATGCGATAAAAGATTATTTTTCAGTTTTTTGGAATCATACTTCTAGGTTTAAAAGAAGGTCGAGACCAAGGTATAATAAGTCCGAGAGTAATGAGTATATTGAAGATATTGAACTTGAAGATCAAACTCCAGTTCCTGATAATCAACAAGATGAAACATTAGGGAATACCGACACAACGTTGAATTCGAAGTATAATTTATCGTCTCATCATGATACTACCGATGAATTTAATTCTAGTAAGGGTAATCCTCATAATTTAGGACTAAATCATCCAAATACATTTTTGAAAAAAAGGCATAATCATAGGATTGATACTTTACATTTACGGAGAGCATATTTAAGGAATAGTTGGCATAGAATTGATTTTATATCGATAATTTGTTTTTGGATATCGCTTTTACTTTCCATCGACCATTACGATGCCAAAAATAATTTACTTATATTCAGAGCGTTAAGTTGTTTAAGAATTTTGAGATTGTGTAATTTAACTAGAGGTACATCATTGATTTTGAAAGCTTTGAAAACTGCTATACCACAATTAATCGACGTTATTATATTCATTGGATGTTTCGGGTTGTTTTTTGGTATCATTGGTGTTCAATCGTTCAAAACTTCGTTTAGGAGACATTGCGTTTGGTATAATCCTGAAGATGCAACTGATACATTTATCAATACCGATCTGTTCTGTGGTTCATACTTGGAAAGTTCAGGGAAGGTTATGCCTTATATTTTACCCAATGGGAAAGCATCAAGTAGTATTAAAGGGTTCAGATGTCCAGTGAACTCGAGGTGTGAAAGTTTGGAAAACCCGTATGAGGGTACAGTCAATTTCGATAATATTTTCAATTCACTTGAGGAGGTGTTCATTTTAATGAGTGCTAACACATTCACTGATATTTTGTATAATACCATGGACACAGACAATATCGCTGCTTCATTGTACTTTATTTTCGGAATGTTGATCATGACGGTGTGGTTGTTGAATGTGTTCATCGCTATTGTGGTTAGTAGTTTCAATATCACTAGTATGGATGGGATGGAAGAAGATGAAAAGAAACGTATTGAAGAGAATGGTGGTGATGGTGTTAGTGATGTAGATGTTGGACAAACTCCATTGAAAAAGTATAAGTCAAGAATTAATGAGATTAAAAAGAAGAATATGGGCTTAACCATCTACTATAAATTCCAATTTATTTTTGTTCTTTTAATTATTGCTGATTTAGTCGTTCAATGTTTTAGATCTTATGGTATGTCACCGGAATTTGCTCATACTTTATATAGACTTGAATCATCATTCACTGGGATTTTCCTTATTGAAATAATCGTTAGATTCCTACTTTACTTCCCTGATTGGAGATTATTTTTCACTTTGAAAAGGAATAGTTTTGATTTATTCCTTGCTGTTTTCACAACAATTATAATTATCGGACCAATAAAGAATAAATTGGGTCATGCATATTATTGGTTGACTATATTCCAAATTATGAGATGTTATAGAGTTATTTTAATTTCGTCAGTCACTAGAGATTTATGGTTGAAAATAATGAGTAATTTACAACAATTGATTGATTTAACATTATTTTATTTCGTACTTACAATGTTATCAAGTATTATTTATGCTAGATTATTTGAAAATGTCATAACTCCTGAAATTGTTGATTCGGATTCAACTATTACTTTTGATTTACAATCTTTACCAAATACATTTATTGGGTTATACACTATCACATCAACTGAAAATTGGACAGAGATTTTATATGCTTTACAAGGGTATGAGAATACTGCAAGTGGTAGAGTTTTCGCTGCTATGTTCTTAATTGGATGGTTTCTCATTTCTAATATGGTTATCTTAAATATTTTCATTGCTGTTATTGCTAACACTTTAAATATTCCAGAGGCTGAAAAGAAAAGGAAACAATTGTTACAATTCATTGAGAATATAACGGCAAGTATCCAACATGTTGATAATGAGAGTGGAGCGTTATCTAAGTACAAGAATAAGTTTTTCAAGAGGAAGGGGATAAAGGAAGAATTACAAATGGCTGTTGTGAATTTATTGTTGAGTGGTACAGCAGTGAATAATTTCTTGAATGATCATGAATTGGAGGAGGAGAGTGAGTATGATGAAATCTTGGAGGTTCCAAATAACAAATTCAAGAGATTTTTCAAAGTTAATTATACAAGATTGAAGAATTATTTTAATGATCCATTCACTATTTCGAAACCTAAAATCAATGAAATTTCAAGTTTTGATCCAACTAATTATGCTAAAAATATTTTAAATGAGAGGAATTTATTGATTATCAAACAAGATCAGTTTTTAAAGGAGAATCCAACGTATAATAAAGTGTTTTACGTTATTGGTCCTAGACATTTCATACGTAAATTCTGTCAAAGAATAGTTAATTCGAGTTACGGTGAGAGAATCGATGGTGTTGAACCATACAAGCGAGTTTCTGAAATTTTCACTGTTTTAATGTTTATTTCCACTATAGCTTTAGTTATAACGGCATGTTATCTTACTCCATTATATAGAAACCTGGTTGATTTGAATTATGGGGCATATAATTGGACTTTTTGGTTGGAAGTTGCATGGCTTTGTATATTCAGTGCAGAGTTCGTTATTAAAGTTTTAGCTGATGGTTTAGCATATACACCTAACGCATATTCTAGATCATCATGGAATATAATTGATTTTGTTGCTTTGTTTTCATTATGGATTGAGTTTATTGCATATATTAATAATAATGGGGATTTATCTCGTTTTGTTAGAGGTTTTAAAGCATTAAGAGCGTTAAGATTATTAACTATTAGTGAAACCGCTAAAAATAATTTCCATAATACTGTCATTGCAGGGATTGGTAAGATTTTAAACGCTGGAGTGTTGTCTCTTTGTTTATTGATTCCATTCCTGATTTGGGGTTTAAATATTTTCAATGGTAGATTAGGTGTTTGTTCAGATGGTGTTTCCACGAAGGATGAATGTTATAATGAGTATAATTCCGAAGTTTTCAAATGGGATATAATGATGCCTAAAAGTTATGAGAATCCATTACTTCATTTCGATTATTTCGCTAGATCTTTCGCTACATTATTTGAAATCACTTCGTTGGAAGGGTGGGTGGATTTATTGATTAATGTAATGAATAGTACTGGGATCGGGTCCGTGCCTGAAAGTTTTTCATCTCCATTCAACGGATTTTTTGTCATTTTGTATAATTTCTTCGGTATTGTGTTCATTTTAACCTTATTTATATCAGTTATTATTCATAATTATGCTTTAAGTACTGGTAGGGCGTATATGACAAATAATCAAAGAAGTTGGTACCAGGTTAAGAATTTCTTATTACAAGTGAAACCATCAACTAGACCAATATCACCAAGTGAATTCAACTCAATAAAGAGATTCTGTTACCAGATGACTGTGGAGAAGGATAAAGTATGGAATTTCGTCTTAAATGTTGTTTTATTCTTCCATGTAATCGCTTTATGTGTTGAGAAGTACCCATCACCAACGGCATTAACTACTTTCACATCAGTTATTTATTTATCTGCTTCGTTTTTATTCACTATAAATGCGTTTATGTTACTTACCGCACAAGGGTTTAAAGTATTTGTGAAATATTCATGGAATATATTTAATTTAGTTATATCAGTTGGTGCCTTGGTAACTACTTTAGTAGGTTTTAGAATTAATGATGAGAGTGTATTCATAAATATCAATAAATTGTTCTTAGTGGGGACTTTGTTTTTCGTTATACCTAGAAGTGACAGGTTAAGTCAATTTCTTAAATTTGCATCAGCCAGTTTACCTAATTTAATTTCTTTGCTTTTCACTTGGCTTGTATTGTTTTTAGTCTTTGCAATTGCAATGAACCAAATTTTCGGGACTACTAAAATCGGTCCTAATGGTTCAGATAATATAAATTTAAGAACCGTCCCCAAGGCATTGATTTTATTATTTAAATGTTCATTCGGTGAAGGTTGGAACTATATAATGGATGATTTCAAACTTGAAGACCCGTATTGTTCCACTAAAAGTGACTCATCTGAGACTGATTGCGGGAATAAGCAGTATGCATATTTGATGTTTTACACATGGAACATTTTATCCATGTATATTTTCTTGAATATGTTTATTTCTTTGATTTTGGATAGTTTTAGTTATATTATGGACAAAGGTGAATACTCAAAATTAATTGAACGTAGTGAAATTAGAAAATTTAAAAGAAGTTGGCAAAAATTCGATCCTTCCGGTTCAGGATTTATCCCACCTCAAGACTTACCTAAACTTCTTCACCTGTTAGAAGGACATTTATCGTTTCATTTCTATCATGGTAGTCTTGAGATCCCTGTACTTTGTTCTAAATGGTTTAAAAGATTGGATTCAAGGGATCCTTACAAGATTGAAGTTAAATATGATGAAATTGAAAAATCATTTGGTGAATGGGATATTGAAAAAATTCGTGAAAGACGTAAAGCTTATGAAATGTTTATTGAAGAATGTATCTTGAATATGGAACTTAATAGAGAACCAGGAATCTCATTTAGAAGAGTGTTATTACAATTACCTTTATACAAGAATTTTGAACCAGGTACTTGTTTGAATTTAATTGATTTCTTAGAAAGGACGTTGTTGTTGCAGAAAGTTGAAAAGAGAATACATCAAAATAAAGTTTATGAAACTATTACTGCGTACGTTATACGTTGGAAATATCAAAAAAATAAACAATTGGGTATAACTGACCAAATCGATACTTTGAAATTAGACAGTGGTTTGAAACGGAGAAGTTACTTAAGTGGTGAAAGATCACCTATCCAACTGTCGTATTATGACGATCAATATGCAAGAGATTTTGGATCTCGAGAGAATTTAGGTCTTTATAGGGACACAAACAAGTCAAGTTCAAGTTCAGATCGTCGGGATGAGAAGTTTGAATATAGGGTGACTGAAAACCAAGTTGCGTCATCGGTGATGGATAATGATAGTTTAAGTGATCATGACCAACCTAGTGGGGTTTACATACCTAGATCACCGATCTCAGTTAAGAAGAAATCTAGACCGTTGGTCTCATCGCCTCCGCCTAAGTTGTTCCTTCTGGTTAAAAAGAGTAATTTAGAACCAAGTGATAATCCTATCCATTCTTTAAACTCATTACATTCAGTTCATTCGGTTCATTCATCTGAATCAATTATGGACCCGGAAGACGATAATACATTGGGAAAATCTCCATTTGGGGACGAATTGGGTAAACTGAAATAGTACGTACACTATATATATATATATATTTATTTATTTATTTTTATTTTAAAAATACCACTCTATAAATTAATTAATTAATCGGTTTTCATATCATTTAAACCTAAATCTTCATTTTGTTCATGAGTTCTTTCAAATTCTTCAATAATCATATTTGGATCGTTATCTGGAGCATAAACATTTTGAATATAAGAAGAAGCTAAAGGATCAATCATTATTATAGTGAACCCGATTCTACCATCTATAGCATCTTGTAATCTTGCGAAAAATGAAGTCCATCTATCCTTTGATTCTTCATCCATTGAATCAGATTGTTGTTGAAAGACTCTTGAATTTAATTCTTCTAAAACTTGAGTCAATAAACCTTCAATAGTTGTGAATCTCCCACCTAAAGTACCAGGAGTTAAATCTAAATTTAATTCAGGAATATTCATCCCACAAGTTTCAGATTTTAAGATATCTCTGGCTAAATCTTCTTCATCTGTGATTTTAAGTGTAACTTTTTTACCCTTTGGAGGAATTTCACCACCAGTTTTAACTTCATTGGATTTATAACCGCAATGTTCACAGTTGGTTGACATTATAATAACATCTTTGAAATGTGGGATATTAATGGTTTTCATATTTGTAACACATGGTCTAAAACATGATGAACAAGTAGCATGGAAAGTTTGAACTTCATTATCTAAATTTTCAATTTCTGTTTCATCTGAAATAAACCCAGTTGCAGTTGGACCATCATTGTCTTTAGATTTATTATCAATTGATGAAATATTTGATTCAGTGGCTGCCTTTTTAGCTCTTAATTCTTCTTCTCTAGCTTGAGCAACTTGATCAGCGGAAATAAGACCAAGGAAAACATTTTGTTCTGCTGTTCTTGGGTACTCGTACATTGACCATTTATGACTTGGTTCATTCGGAATATATTCAATCCATGAATTACCTGATGGATCATCAATAGAAAATGTTAATGGTAAAGTACCTGGTTTACCAGCTATATGATCATTAATCTTGATAATTATATCATTAATCTTTTCATAAACTTCGGGTTGCACTTTCTTTCTCTCTTCTTGATCAGATTCTAAATCTTGAATCATCTCGTTTAATAAACCTTCAATATTAGTTAATTGACCTCTCTTTGGTGGAATTTCAATATCTAATTCATTGAATCTACAAGTTGAAGATTCAGATTTAACAACTTGTCTATTAAAATCTTCAACAGTTTCAATTTTTAAAATATATCTTGAACCCTTTTCAGCAATTTCAGCAGCTGGTTGAATTTCACTATTTTTTAATCCACAATGTGGGCATTCAAATGACATAACAATGATTTCTCTGAAAAATGGGATACGGGTAAGTAACATTCTTGTAACCCCGTTTTTGGTACAATTAACACAGTAACTTTCAATTTCTTGAACTGGATGTCCTTCAACATCTTCTGCACCAGTGTAAGTTATATCATTATTTATTTCTTGTTGCTGTTGTTCGGATTGTTTTTCAACTTCTTGTTGGGTATTATTATCAACGGCTTCAGCTTGTTCTCCGACAGTTTGAAATAAATCTTCCTTTTGTTCACTCATTTTTAATTTCTTCTCTTCTTGAGTTGATTTTAAGTCTTCTGATCTCTTCATTTTAATTTTAATGAGCATCGCAGTTTTTTTTTATTACTAATTTTCAGCTTATGTAATCTCTTAGCGAAGAGCTTAATAGATTATATAGAATATGATAGAATATGATGGAAGGAGATGGATGGACATTGAATGTGTAATGGAGGTATGATTGGAAGCTATTGTTGGTCATTGATGGTTATCAGGTTAAAGCAAAACAAAGGACTGTATTGGATAATACGAAGTAGTCTAATCACTCATACATCTTACCAGATAGAATTAAATCTCCACAAATAACTCTTTTTCTATATTTACCCATACCCTGCATATGCATATATATAATATACCATTGCCTAACTCCCCTTGTTTATATAATATCTATCATCTATACCACCTTATATTATAACTATTCTTACTCTTGTTCTTTTATCTTCTCTAATTACGTAACCCAGTAAAATACAAATTTTAAATACAAAATAAAAAAATATTACTACTAAATCTACCAGGGTCTTGAAATAATAATAATAATAAATGACAATAAAGATGAAGTGGATATACCACTTTTCATAACAGCATAATCAAAATTTTTGCAACCTTTTGCGTGCGGCACATGACTTTTTACAATTCCATTAAATTTTTATGTCATCCTTAAGCCAACACCTTACCTGCCCTAAGTCAAAGCACTGTGATGTGTGGGAAGTGTGAATTGTGAAACGGGAAGCGGGAAGTGGACGATGATTTTAGATAGTGTTGCTCTCGTGTAACGCGATTGACGATATGGGAGCCACTCATGTGGATGTCCTAAGAAGCCACCGAATGGCAAACTTTGGAAACAACCACAGTTCCAAATACTAAACTTTTTTAGTAACCTTCTAAGCACACTGTCATCCCTATTTAAGTAAATTCTGTCATTGTCCAGCTTACCTTTTCAGGTATAATGTGTGGAAAAAGGAATGACATAATTTCAAAATTACTAAGAGCTGATTGCGGCGGCACCAGTACACCCGCAGTTTTTTATTAACGCATTTTTCCCAAATGTGAGAAATTGGAAGAAAAAAACTGTGGATTCTCCCTCATCGATAAAGATATAAAACAAGTCATTCCCCTAAAGTTTCACGATAAGAATTTTTTAGAAACAAAAAGTTATAGAGGCGAGATTTATCCAGCGATGAAGGAGGTCGAGATAAGAGATATCATCAACATTCAAAATGAACGGGATATGTTTAAGACTCCTGAACCTACCACTGATAATGAGAATAAGTCAGTGGTAACACCATTCCTTACTAAACATATAAGTGAATCTACTAGTTTACCAGTAGATAATTATCATAAATATTGTTATAGACATAACCCAGAGGTTGCCAGAAACAGTCTGGTGGACGACGATAAGATGAAAAAAATCCAAAGATCGATAGAATCACTACTGTCACAGGATCAACAGGCTATATCTCATGTATGGTCGATTTTCAGTGCAGCTCCAAATAATCATAGAAAGATAATCCTTCAAGGGATCTTATCACAGTGTTGTTTCCCGACCTTATCGTTTGTGTCGTCGGAAGTATCCTCATTAATCAAGATAGATTTCATATCTACGTTACCAGTGGAGATAAGTTTGAAAATTTTGTGTTACTTGGATTGTGCGTCATTATGTAATGCTGCTCAAGTACTGAAGAGTTGGAAGAAGTTGGCTGATGATGATAGGGTTTGGCATCATATGTGTGAACAACATATTGATAGAAAATGTCCAAAATGTGGTTGGGGTTTACCTTTGATGCATATGAAGAGAGCAAGAGAAGAATATGATTCTGCTGTTAGTCCTCCAAGTAATAATAATATCAGTGCCGCAGGCACTGATAGTGCTTCAGTTGTTGGAACTGAACAAACCAATAGTCAAACTACTGGTCCAACTACTACTAGTGAACCAGTTGTGGTTACCAAAAATGAAGAAAGTTCAAGTGAATCAGAAGAAGATGAAAGAATAGTTAAGAAACGTAAATTAACTAGAAGACCATGGAAATCCGTTTATAGTGAAAGGTATAAATTAGAAAAAAATTGGAGGAAGGGAACTTACAAAATTGAAGAATTTATAGGACATAAAGATGGTATTACTTGTTTACAATTCAATTCTAAGTATATGGCTACAGGATCTTATGATACAACTATTAAAATATGGGATATAGATAGTAAGAAATGTATCCGTACATTAATTGGTCATACAAAGGGGATTAGATCTTTAACTTTTGATAATCAAAAATTAATTAGTTGTGGATTAGATGCTACTATAAAAGTTTGGAATTATCATACTGGAGAATGTATTTCTACTTATAGAGGTCATGAAGATGCTGTTGTTAGTGTTGATTTCCTGGATAAAACTATAGTAAGTGGATCAGCAGATCATACTGTTAAAGTATGGCATGTTGATTCAAGAACATGTTATACATTAAGAGGTCATTCCGGATGGGTTAATTCTGTTAAAATTCATCAACCTTCAAATACTGCATTTTCAGCATCAGATGATACAACTATTAAGATGTGGGATTTAAAGACTCATAAATGTATTAAAACATTTGGAGGTGAAGATGAAATTGATGGTAATGGACATATTGGACAAGTTCAAACTGTTATTCCTATAGTTTATAAAGATACTATGTTTGAAGATGGTTATCAACCTGAACATCAAGAACAAGAACAAGAACAACAAAGAGAAAGAGAAGTAGGAGTGGAAGGAGAAGTGGAAGGAGAAGTTGAAAGGGAAGGAAATGAAAAAAATTATCCAACTCATTTAATTACCTCATCTTTAGATAATACTATAAAGATTTGGGATGTAAAAACTGGTAAATGTATTAGAACACAATTTGGACACATTGAAGGAGTTTGGTCAATTAGTTCAGATAATTTTAGAATTGTAAGTGGAGCACATGATAGATTAATTAAAGTTTGGGATTTACAAAATGGTAAATGTTTACATACATTTGGTAATATTTGTAGTATCAGTTGTGTTGCATTGAGTGATTCAAAATTTGCGTGTGGTTTGGAAAATGGTATTGTGAGATTGTATAATTTTGAATAGGGTTAGTGTATTTTAATGTATTTTAGTGTAATTACTCTCTTTCTTTCTTCCCTATACTTCCCTATACTTTATAGTTACCCCATTTTAAACTTTACCTATACTTTGTATCAAATATATAATCAAATAAGGTGGGGTATAATTTTACTATCAGGACGTGTAATTAAATATCCTACGACACCCAAGACACCCCCCAGTCTAAAAAAGAATTCCAGATGTTTTGTTCCTGTGTCACCCATCAGGGAAAAAGTACCACCACCTGATGGTGTTACTTCGCATGAGACATCGAGTGATCCAAACATTAGCGAGAAGGCAAGAATCTGGGGGGCGTCTGGGTCGCGCGGTGGCGGGCGTCGCGGCGGGAGCTGTGGGGTCCGGGGGCGCCTTCTATTTTATTATTCCCTTTGTTTCACATCGTGTGCGCCACAATGGAACAGACAGGGAACAGGGAACAGACAACAGGAGTTTTCACGACAGTGGACAGTGGATCGTAGTACTTTTAGTTTAGTGGTTGTGTTGTGATGTGTCAGTGATTAGGGGGTAAGTCCGCTGTAAATGGATCTGTGATCACTTTAAAGTTAAAGTTTGGCGATGGGCAATCGGAGACTTTTTTAGCTTAAGGTCTCCCGTGCCACCCTCTCTGTCCGTACAAGACGCGATTTTTTGTACAGAGACATTAAGAGATTAGAAAACAGTGTGACTAAAGAACTAAAAGAACAATTCAATATGTTATTACCAGAATAACCCAATGCTAAATTCAAACCTAACTAATACATTCAACCAGAATTCATATTCACTTTTATTTCTCTTTTTTTTGTTTTTTGACCGTTTTTTCCTTTTATTATTATTATTATTATTAAACCTTTTTGTATTTTCATACTTGACTTTGTTTCCAATTCCTTTTTATTAATTTTTATTAATTTATGACTTTATCACTTTAATTAGTTTCATTACTTTTACTTTTCTTACTTTTTATGATCCAAGTAAACTCAGAATTGTAAATGTTTCTTCTTCCTTTTTATCACTATTAAAAAAACAATAATTATCAATTAAATCTTTATAACTTTTTGAATCAATATCCATATTACTTAATTTAAATTTATCAACTTCATTCTTTGAATTTTTTGAATTCTTTGAATTTAAAGTATTAAATCTTAAATTTAATCTCTTTTTTAAATCCTTCTTATTTATTCCATTATTATTTTCATCATCGTCATCATCTCTTTCTCCTTCATCAATATCAATATCACTTAAAACATTTAAATTATTACTATTTAAACCTGAACTTAAAAATTTTAAAGTATCATTACTAGTATTTTCTTGTTCATGATTATATTTAAAATTAGATAATAATGGTGAAGATAAATAATAATTATTTTTAACATAATCAATATCTAATTGAGAATCTGAATTAATCCTTTTTAAATAACTACTTGAATATTTTGGTCTTGGTGATAAAGTAGACATACTAATTGGAGGAGAATTAATATTTTGATTTTGAAGATTTTGATTATATTGAAATTGATTTAATTGATTTGATAAATAATTATATTGATTAAAATATTGATTTTGATTATCTTTATTTGGGAATGAATTATAACTTGGAAATGCTCTAATTTTAGTTGGTGAATCAATTCCAACTCTTGAATCCATTTTTGATTCACCTCCACTAAAACTATTTGAATGATGATGATGATTTGAATTAATATTATAATCATTTAAAAATTTTTCATCATTTTTAATAATTTTAACAATATTAATATTATAATTTTGTAAATTATTATTATCATAAAATTCACCTTTATTATTTTTATATTTTAAACAAAATTTAAAATCATTCTCTTGATAAAAACTATTTGAATTATTTATAAATAAATCATTTAATGGAATTTTAAAAATAAATCTATCATATCCATGATCTTTTAAAAATTTAGGGAAATCTGGTACATAAATTGATAATATTTCAATAATTGTTATCCAATTATTAAAACTATATTTTAAATATACTTGTTTTTCAAATGATAAATTTTTAACAGCTATATGACCTAATAAAAATTTTTTATCAATTGATAAAAATACTCTTTCTAAAAAAATTGGCAGATTATTTTGAAATTTTTCTTCATAATTTTCTGGTTCCATATTTTTAAAATTTTTTAATCTTAATTTCCAATCTATTAATTTTTTATGTTTTGGATTAGGGTATGTTGTTGATCCATGAATATCATCAAATCTATAATTATCTCCGAGTGAATTACTAATTCTATTCCCATTCCCATTATTACTTCCATTAGTAAACCCATTGCCAGTATTACTAATTGAAAACCCATCGTCATCATAATCATCATCATATTCATCACTTGAAGCTTCACTATAATCACTATTATTATTATAATCATTACCAGAATCTGAAAATCCAACAGAATCTAAATTTGGACTAGTTAAAACTGGTGAATTCAGTGCACTAATAGCATTTGGTTTATCTTTCTTTCTGAAAAACTTGATATCTGATTGAGTACCGAAATGAACTTGTTTAGAATTTGGAGTTGATGGTAAAGATTTTGATATAAATTTATCTTTTAATGATGATTTTAAAATTTCTCCAGATTTTTTACGAACCAATTTAGATCCAAAATATCCTTTTTTATCTTCCATTGGATCTACTTCTTCTCTTTCATCTTCCTTTGTTTCTTTATGTTCTATTTTTGCATCTGTATCTATCACTTTCCCGTTATTTTTACCAAATTCAAACAGATGAAACATATCTTTAAATGGACCATCATTATCATTATCAACTCCATTAACACCATTTACACTATGAACACCATTAACACTATTAATCTCACTCTTATCAACCTTAATATTTTTATCACTTATATTAATCCTCTCATTATTCCTATTCAATTGTGAATTCTTATTTAATCTGTAACTTAGTGATTTTTCATTAATTAAATCATTTGCCCTAGAAGGTTTATGGATATATTTCATAGATAATGGTTCAGTCATCATCCTATTCCTTATTTTACTACCTTCTTAGCCTACCTTGTAAGTTTTTAAATTTTTTTTTAAAAAAAAAAAAATGTGTGATATAATCCTTTGTAATTAGCTTACTAAACGCTTATCTCTCTACCGTGTGACCCTGGGGATTTTCTCCTAATCTTTTTGTTGCTTATCTGTGTGTCTCCTTACAAAAAAAAGTTACTATAACCCACAAGCTAACACTTAAACTACTAAAAGCTATCCAACTGGATTACCCCCTTGTCTGTTTTATGATAAATGTTAAAAAAAAAAAAAATTTTTAGCAAGGATGAAAATTAATTTATTTTTTATTGTAATCAATTTACACAGAATGTCTCAATTTTCTTAACAGGAGAATTTTTTTCCACTAACACTCCTTTACACAGTTTATTACTCTTTATATGTGTCTTATATATATGTCCCTTGTATATATCCTTTTGTATGTGTCTTTAAGTATATTGGTCTAATGCTTATTATAACTTAACTACTACGGCTCAGTAATATTGATACTCTAATGCTAATCCCTTATTAATGGCCGATCTATACTTTACCCGTAAAACTCTAATGCAAAAAGTCAAATAACTTAATATTCCACTTTTACTAATTTACAATATATAATTATAGAAATGTAGAGACGGACGTACCCCAGGGAATTTATATCAAAAAGTGTGTACTTTAAATTTGACTGGGATATAAGAAATAATGACAAATATAATGTAAATCACTTCACCGTAAAAATGTCTAGTTAAGTTAATATACATAATACTCATAAATAAAATTTAAGTGTGGTCTGATAGAGTTTAAATAGACATTTTAGCATACAACACAGGAACTATCGGATTAGGGAATTTTAGTGCTTGGTGTGTATAACTTCACTGGTTTCTCAGTGCAATTTTATGGCTCCCGAACCGAAAAAGAGACAGAGACATATAAGATAATCTAGATTATATATATTTTTTCAAGGTTTTATACACTGGTGAGTCCTGAATTGCCTGGTTGAGTCCTTTTAATACCTAATACAGTGTTTCCAGGATGAATAACTCACCTCTAATAAATGAATGTCGTAACTCTCCAACTTTTAATTTCGCCTGTTTGACTATTTCAATTTCGCTATCTTAAGTGATTTAATTACGCAAACTCTGGGAATTAATATCGTCATTATAGATGAAT
>JAJLWZ010000071.1:0-40823 GCA_030571035.1 Yamadazyma buinensis
CTTAAAAGATTTTCCAACGGAAACTTCATCTGTAATACTTAAACGATCACTCATTACGAGTTTATTGATCTTAAAAAACATAACAGGAATAAACATTATAATTGGGTAACTTTGTAAACGTTATAGACTAAAACAGTGGAAAATAAAAAATTTATTAACTTCTTAAAGTGTATAACAAGTTGAAACTTTTTAATTTGTGTTAACGCAGAAGGTATACAAAGTGGAAATGGGTGCAAAAAAAAAGTTGCATGGGTATACGCATCAAGAAAAAAAATAATCTCCAGAGCTAACATTTTTACCATCAGCATCCACATCAACATCCAACAGCCATAACTCCTGGTTATGACACCTATGCTTCTAGATAGTATAAAAGATATCTCCAAACATATATTAATTAAAAAAAAAGATCGTAATATTCCAATTCCATTAACTTATTCTTCTCTTTACGCCAAATATCCCCCATAATCCGTTGGGTCTCTTCATCTGTCTTTTGTTCAAGTATACACATCCGTATAACAGCATCTATTTTCCTTCTATTCCTTCCCGCTTTCTCTATAGCGAGCTCACGAAGTCCGCCACTGGCATTACTCACATTCATAGCACTTTTCAAAAAAGTCTTTGCATTCTTCAAAAGAACTTCCCTACTTCTTATGGCTTTATCATTATTGATTCTCATCCTACGTATATCAACATCCGCTCTTTGAATTAATATCGACGCAATAGTTTCATTCATCTTACCTAAACCTTCCGTAACACCCTTTTTATCACGAATTAAGATTTCTTGTGCAACTTTCAAATTATCAGTCATCGAACTAAGCCCTTTCCATAAATCTGTATCCGGTGGTGTTGGATCTCTATCAAGGATGGAATCAATGGCATCAGAAGCCATCATATACCTTTCAGCGGTTTCTGGGATTCCATCGCGTTTCCAAATTGTTATACAATCATCAACGGTGGGGGAAACTAATGATTCAACGTTAATTTGGTAAAGTAAATGATCTGTGATTTGTGATGTTGTAATAGATGATAAATATTGTGACCTTGAATTATTCAATTCACTAAATTGGTACATCTCTTTTGATATATTTTCCAAGTATCCACCAAATTCACTGACTAATGAGTGGTACCTGGCGATATCATTAGTATTGGATATATTACTTAGTATAGCTTGAACTAATTTATAACCTGATAAAATCGTATCAAATACATCAGAAGGTTGTAAAACCTGTTCACTTTCACCTTCTGCCTCATCTTTAGTTTCCATCCCATTAGACTCACCCAATTCTTCATTACCTCCATTGCCAACATTATTCTGATCAATTTGATCTAATTCTTGAATGAATTTATTCAACAGTGAAAGTTGTAATTCAATCAAAGAAACAAATAATCTTTGAGCTCTTTGAATCAATTCTAAATCATCACCATCATCGGAATCGATTATATCAGTGTATACCAACCCAGTATTATACATCAAATCCATTATTGGTCCACCAGCTTGATTCATTGATTCTTCGTGAATATTTGCAATGTCTCTTATACTATGAATAACTGACAGTTCAAAAATATTATTTAAATCTGAAAAAAAATCAGTATCGATATATGTTACATATACGTGGTACAACAACCTCGCTATATTGTACATTATATCTTTTTTTGAATCAGTGGCAGTTCTTAAAGCTGTGGAATACTCATCATGTGCCTTCTGATAGAATCTAAAAGCTTTAGATAAATCCGAACCTAACCAACGATCCCCACTCTCTTCATACTCAACAGCAATGTCAAATGAGTCTTCACTCTCTAGAACCAGTTAGTCATCCAATCCTAAACATGAACCCCCCCTTAAAAGGTAATTCATTCAAATTATCACATACTCTTCATCTCTCAATTTAACTTACTATTAGATGCAGAAGGGAAAAAAAAAAAACGGCGCGTCATGTTGAAGTGTATTAACGATATTGATGAAACTACATCATCAGCTTCACTCCTGGTTTTCGTGTTGGGTATTCAATGGACCCTGGCCGAGTCACCATTCGTGAATCTTCACGTAACAGACTTCACTCCGTGTAAGTTGGACGCTCAAACGGGTAAGAAGGGACAGCTAGCGGCGGATCCAGATATACTGTACGTTATGGGCGGTGAATTGAATACTGAATACGTTTTCACTATTAAAGTATTGAAATCTGTCGTTGGAGCAGTGTGTAATAGTATAGGGTACACGTCTTTGAAAGTGGGTCAAGACCAGAAACTTTTCAGTAAGAACTTATTCGCTGTCTTTGATTTTAATTTACCTAATTCATTTAAATCAAGGTATGGATTCTATAGTAGAAGTGAGAGTATAGATTATAAGAAAGAATCAGAGTTAACTCCAGGTATGAAGTTGTTGTATAAGAGATACAACAACTTCATGCAAGCTCTGGGTCTGGGTCAAAATGATAAGAATGGGAATACTGGTAATACTGGGAATTCTACTCCAAATTCAGCCAAACGTAAAAGAATCCCATCAATTTTCAAAGCTTCCAAAGTACCTACTGGCCAAGCACTCACATTCCACCAGCATGGAGATTTACAAGAAACTCAGAGGTATATAATCAAACAGGAACTGAATGGGGATAGAGATTTGGAACCTGAAACTGGAAAATTAACTCATGAATCACCAAAGACAGATAATTCAAATTCTATATCAATAGTAAACCTTTCAAATTCAATATTGAATTCAAATTCCAGTAGCGAAAGGAAAAAAGTGGAATTGAGTTGGTTACAAGAAATGACTAGGATGACTGCAAGCGCTACACCTCCAAGAGAACAAGTTCCCCAAACTTTATCTAATGAAATTCCTGGTACTCCAACTAGAGCTCCAAACCTGGCGCCTGGAGGTCCAGAAGTAAAACTTGGCAATAGTCCTAAAGCTGTGAGATCAAGATTAAAAACACCTAGTAAATCACCTAGTAAATCGCCAACTAAATTACCAACTATGACACCATTAAGATCACCAAATAAGAATCCAATAGACCAAAATGTTAATACAACAAGTAAAAAGTCCTCACCTGCTCCAATTAGTGTAATGAGTTTTGTACCAGACAGTCAAGAGAAAGAGAGTAGTCCAACTAAAAAGGTTAATTCTAGTATTGTTGTTCCAAGTAGTCAAAGTGGGCAGTCTGGAGTTGAATTAAGTGAACTGGTTCTTCAAGATGATTCAAGGTCAGTAGTTGGTTCAAGTCAATCCAGTCACGGTGAATCTAAAATTGAAGAGAAAGGTAAATTTAGTCAGACTGAAGTTCAATCTGGTCAACCTGTAGAAAACACTGTACCAGAGTCTAGTCAACCAGTAATTGATCCAAATCAATCATTAGTACAATCTACACAAATGCAAGAATCAGAAATTGAAGGTAATAAAACAAAGGAGAATTCAATCAATGAAGAAGAAGAAGAACAAGGGAAACTAACTAATGAAACAAATGGAGAAATTAGTCAAATTCCATCAAATCAAATACAAATTGAAGAAGAAAGTAATAAATTAAGTCAATTACTGATTTCATTAGAAAATGGTAAAGTTCAATATTTAATTAATAAAGTAAATATTGAAGATTTGTTAAAAATTCCAGATTCAATTATATCAATTAATCAAAATACAATATATGAAATTAATGGATTTATACGAATGATTGAACCAGTTGATTCATTTGTAATAAAACCATTTAAAAGGACACTAAAAATATCTAATTTTAAATTAATCTTGTTGGACAAATTACAATTTAATAATAACTATATAGAACTAGAATTTTCAAATAATGAAGTTTGTAAATTCCTTGAAATTTCAGAAGTTGAAGAAGTTTTAGGTGATTTAAATATTCTTATTGCTAAGTTAAGAGCTTTATTCAGTTCTAAATCAAAATTAAATGTAAGAGTATCAAGAAAAATCAGCGAAGATAATGGTATGAAAAGATGTTATTGGACATGTTTGAATAGTTTATCCGATTTAGTTTAATATAGTAGTTATCATGTAAAATAATGTATTATTTCAGTTTAATTTAAGTCATTTCTTTCCTCGCTAATCATTTCACCCCTTAGTCCACCCCTTACTTTCCCACCTCAATTATTTCATACTTTGATAACCTCCTACTAAACATCATACTAAACTATACTATAAAGAACTATAAATAACTATAAGATCATTACTCTCCTCATCACGGGCGCGGCTTCTACCACAACTGCCTGGTTACAAAACCGATAATTTACACTAATTATAGAATCATTTCTTTTTTTAAAAAATTGGCTTGTGATGCATTGTAGTCGGTAATGCTACTAATAAAATAGTTTAAGGGGTATGAAAAACAAAGAATTAGTACTATTTAGGGTAATAATTAAAGGGAATAGTATTTGATTAGAAGTCGTGTCTATTGGCCATATCGTCAATTAGAAAACTGGAAAATAGCTTTCCTCCTATGTACCTTAAATCAAAGTTTTAGTAAAGAATTACTAACTTGAGATTATGATGAGTTTGATAGGATTATTCATTATATATCTCTATTATTGACTGGAGTAGTGATGATGAGCTTATAGCCTTAAACAAAAGTATTATCCAGATTAAAAAACTGCTGGTTCTTGTGTTCTTGTGTTCTTGTGTTCTTGTGGTTGTAAACTCATTATCAACGTTTTTTACCTATCATTAATCTTTAACAATAATCCAAGCCTTGTAATTTATCTAACAGTCTTGTCTCATTGATCATCCCTAACTCCTTCCATTTTTCTGAAGGCTGAGGAATATCCCAAAATAGAACGCGAATTAGCCTCACTAAAATTAATACAAATACCACTGAAAATATCTGAAACAATTCTGAAACTCGTTAAAGTTTTTATAACAACTACAAAGAAAGAAAAAGAAAAAGAAAAAGAAAAAGAAAAAGAAATCAATTATGTATATTCCAAGTATTCCAGATGTTTGTCCAAATGATCTTATCAAAAGATTAGATGTAACTTCAACGGCTGATAGTTTTAAATCATGGAATACGTGTATGGATAACAAAACTTGTAAAATTGTTGCTATTGTTGGTATAGTATTAGCTGCATTATTTGTATTTTGGATTGTTAGTACCCTTATCCGTTGTTTCTGTATGGGTATCTCATGTTTAGAAGCATTATTTTGTTGTTGTTGCAGAGGTGGTCGTCCAAGAGAATACCACGAAAAACCAAACGCTTATAGTAATCCAAATATGTATGCTCCACCACCTCAACCAGTTTATCAAAGAGGTTATAGACAAGTTGATCCTTTCAATGAACATACTTCTTATAAGGGTTAGATAGTTTGAAGAGTAGAGAGTTGAAGATTGTTTTTCGGTTGGTGTGGTTGGCTGGCTTTTGATGCGGCTATGATTTTATATGATGAATTTATTTAATTTCATAGTCTGTTATACCTTTTTTAGTTCAGTGGTGTGTGCATGGTGGAAGTGATTGTTTATGATAGAGTGCATATGTATGATGTATACGAAATAAATATTTTTATGAAAATTGGTCTCTTGTATCCTGTTGATATTTTATAATTTTTTTCTGACCATCGTTATAATCCACAAATATAATTTACCTTGGGCGGTAGGTGATAAAAAGTTTTAAAGGTCAAATTAACTCTATATGAATCCAGAAATCCATTATCGTGGGAAACAAATAGATGTTGATTTCCAAAGAGGTTCAACTCCATTGAATTTGGTTTTATGTTTAGATGGTACACAAAATGATTTTGGATATTTACCATTTTCTAATTGTTTAAAATTCTTTCAATTACTTGATAAAGATGATACAAGACAAGTTAATTATTATCAGCCTGGTGTAGGAGTTAAGTTCACAACATCATTAAATGATCATGAACCACGGAAAGTAATTGATGCTAATGTTAAAACTATTGGGCGACAATTAGATGCTGTATTTGCATTTTCTTTTGAAGTTCATGTCAAGGCAGCTTATATATTTCTAATGAGATTTTATAGACCTGGTGATAATATTTGTTTAATTGGTTTTAGTCGTGGTAGTTTTGCTGCAAGAATTTTAGCAGGTATGATTGAAAGTGTTGGATTATTAAATAAAGGTTTAGAAGATATGGTTAATACAGCATGGGAGATTTATTCAAATTGGGAATATGCTGGTCAACCTAATAATGAAGAATATGCCACAAATTTAGTTCTTGAATTTCGTAAAATATTCTGTAAATCAAAAGTTAAAATTCATTTTATGGGACTTTTTGATACTGTTAATTCTGTAGGGTTGATTAGAGATAAAATGTTTCCTTATACAAGTAAAAGTTCAATAGTTGAACATGTTAGACATGCAGTTAGTATTGATGAAAGAAGAGGAAAATTTAAACAAGTATTATTTGAAACTTTTAGTTATTTCCCACATTTAACAGATCTTGAATATGAAGAATGTTTAGATGATGATCAAAAACTGATTGCAGAATTAGGTAATGATTATTTAAATCAATTTACTGATTTTTTAAGGAAACTTTTAGGTAGAAATTCTTTAAAAAAAAGAATTGATGATGATTGTACTTGTCAAGATATTAAAGAAATTTGGTTTCCTGGTAATCATGGAGATGTTGGAGGTGGTTGGATACCTGATGATGGTACTAATCAACTGTTATCAAATATGACATTAAGATGGATGCTTTCACAAGCTATTGAATTTGGTATTATATTTAAACCAAAATCAATTAATGAATTTAATTTAACTTATCCAAGTATTAGTACATTTTTATCATCAAATCATGATGTTTTAGAATTTGAATTAAATAAATCAAATAAAATCATTAATTCTGATAATGAAACAAAATTAAAATTACCAAGTTATCCAATTTTAGGTAATCTTAAAATGGGTAATTCAACAATTTTTGAATATATATTTTGGTGGATAATTGAATTATTACCAATTGGTATAAAAATTGAAGATGAATCAGGTAAATGGAAAAATATTTATGTTCCAAATTTAGGTAGATCAAGAAAATTACCAAAGAATGCAAATTTACATTGGAGTGTTTTTTTTAGATTACATTATTTTAAAGATTATTCACCAAAAAATTTACCAATTGATTTAGGTAATAAATTTATTAAACTGTTAGAATTTATAAAATTAAAATTAAAGAATTGGGATGAATATATAGAATTTTCAAAAGATTTAACAATTGAAAAAATAAAGAATAGTTGGAATTCAACAATTTGGGATAATTTACCTGATGAATTAGATCAAATTTTAAAAATTCATCCTGAATTATAATTTTTACCCCAACTGAAAAAAAAAAAAAAAAAAAAAAAGAAATAGAGGTGAATTTTATTGTCTATGCATTATTTATATTGAATTTATTCTGTTTTTTTTTTTATTTTACTATAATAAATTATAATATACCTCTCATCATTTTCTCTTGTTCTTGTTTTATATACTTTTAAATTATCTTAAATTTCCATGCTAATTTTATCTAACCAACGATTAAAGAACCATCTTCAGTAAATTCATATTCTGGGATTTCTAAGTTTAATGGAGCTGGACCTTTTCTAATTCTACCAGATATATCATAATGAGAACCATGACAAGGACAGAACCAACCACCAAAATCACCGGCTTCACCAATTGGGACACAACCTAAATGAGTACAAATACCCAACATAATTAACCATTCTGGGTTTTTAACACGATCAGCATCAGTTTGAGGATCTCTTAATTTTGAAACATCAATATCATTTGCTTCAGCAATTTCTTCAGCAGTTCTATGTCTAATAAAAACTGGTTTACCTTGCCATTTAACAAGAACATTTTTACCTTCTGGAATAGCACCTAATTTAACTTCGACTTTAGCCATAGCTAAGACATCTGCAGAGGCAGCCATTGATGATAAAAAGGCTTCAACAGTTGATTTTGCACCAGCAGCTGATAATAAACCCATTGATCCAACCATAAAATAAGTAAAATTTCTATTAGTTGATTCAGATCTTTGATTTAAATAATTTGAAAAATCCGGATGATCATAGCTTGATAAAGCTTTGGAAGTATTGGATAAACTTCTAATTGAAGTGTTTAATTTAAAACTTCTAATTCCTCTTGATAACATAATTAACGAGTTAAGTTTACTATATTTTTCAATATTTGAGATTGAAAATTTTTGTGAGAAATTCAAATATTGTGATTGGCTCCACTGGGAGTCGTGCGCTGCAATTTTTTTGCAACCATTTTTTCCCATTGGTGCCACGCTCCCCAACGTCGTACCACTAATGTCCACTGGTTCACTGGTCCCCCGGTACCATTACTCCCTCTAACTTTAACACAGTGTGTAAAGGGTCAAATATAAGGGGAAAAAAAAGAATGGTACCATATTTTTTGATTTGATAGCGTTTTTACATGTATCCTTATAGGATGCTAATTGAATTTCGTCCAATAAACAGCTTTAGTATTGGTTACTAACAAAATGAGGTTGATATGTTGATATCATTCCCAATGATATAACTCCTTGTTACTTACAATTTCAATACCATCATACCATACAAGGTGTATTAGATAGATCTTTAAAATGATGTTACTCGCATAGATGGTACCAACTCTAGGTCCATATCGTAAAATATCCGCGTTATTTTTCACCCCTCTACCGCGATCCTGGAGTAAAAATGATACTAAATCAAAGACAGAGGCAAATTATAGTTAAAAATTCCCTATCATATATATTTTATTATAATTTCCTCCTTAATATTCTATTTAATTCCAAACCCTCCTGATTCATTAATTGCTAAAACTAATTTATTTATTAATTTTTCTTTTGTTTTATATTGATATAAATCTAATTCATTAAAACATGTATGACTTATTGGTAATCTTTCAGAATCTTTACCAATTAATTTAATTGTAAAATTTAAATTTTGAATACCAGTTGCTGGAATTCTATCACTACCAGTTACAAAAATTAAAAATTTCTTTTGATTTTTATATTCTAAATTAATTAAAAATTCCCAAAACCATTCAATTAATTCAGAATCTTTTAAAGTTTCTGATTTATATTTTGTTATAGATTTTAAACTTTCAATATCTAATTTACCTTCATCATCTCCACATAATAATAATTTAATCTCTTGTGGTGAAAAAATATTTAATGCATTACCATTTGTAACGGATTTAAAACCTTTTAAAAAATTATCAATTTCAATTGATATACATTCAGTTAAATTAAACATTGCATATTTTTCAATATATTCATTTAAATTTAATTTATTAACTTTTATCAGTTTACCATTTTTAATTAATTCTTTTGTTATTTTATTATTAAATAAATCTTTAATTGTAACTTCAAAAAATAAATCTAATGAATTTAATTCTTCTTCATTTAAATTTTTTAATTTAATTAAATTTTTTGAAATAATTGGATATAATTCTTGGAAATCACTAAATCCAATTGGTAAATTAAGTAAAATTTTATAAAATGCAATTGGAAATTTTAAATCTAAAATTGTTGAATTATAAATTGCTAATCCTAATATAGCTCCAAATAAATAATAATTTTCTAAATTATTATCTAATGGTATTAAATTAAACCATAAATAATTTGATTCTTCAATATTAACTAATATACCATTATTTGGATTAAAAATTGCTTTAGTTAATAATAAAAACCATTCTTTTCTTAATCCTCCTGCATCAATCCCTGGTTCTCCGATAAATTGAACTTTTAAAGATTTTTTTAAATTTGATTGATTAAGATTTAGACATGATAATGAATCTTGAACAATATTATCTCTTCTAACTTTAACTCTAAAATAAACATCTAATGGTACTCTTTTATCTAATGAATTAATAAATGCTTCTTCTGCTTTCCTTTCCATTGCTCTTTTAGCTTCATATTCTAAAATTGATATTTTATTACCTAAAGTAATTAAAAATGGATATTTACAAAAAAAATATGATGCTGAATCACTATATGCATTTCTTGTACCATTAATATAATCTAAAACAGTTGATATTTCAGGTGTATAAAGTTCTTTATTATTGTTATTATTCTGACTACCATTATTATTAGTATCATTAAATTTTTTATTACTTATCCAAGAATCAAAATCCATTTTTAAATTAACATAATCAACTAAAGAATTATAAAATATTGAACTTTGTAAATTATTTGATCTTATATTATAAGAATCAAAAAATAATTTTAAAACAATTGATGAAGTTTTTAAATGCCAATCATTCCCATATTGATAAATTTTAATTTTAGCAGTTAAATTTTTATTTTTATTTTTATTTTTATTATTAAAATTAATTGAATTTAATGGTAATGAAGTTGGTGAAACTAAATTCATTTGTTCAATTTCTTCTTTAAAATTTGAATTTTCAAAATATTCTTGATCAAATCCTATATAATCATTTTTATTATTATTATTTAAAGGTTTAATGTTTATTCCTTGTGGTGTAGTTGGTTCTTTCTTTTCAATTTTTCCTGGGGTAATTTGTGGTGGTTGTAATGGTGATTGTAATGATGATTGTAATGATGATTGTGCTTGTAGTTGTATTTGTGATGGTGTTGGTGGTGGTGGCAACTGAACTTGTAATTGTAATTTATTTGATTTTAAAGGTACTCTCCGTTTATAATTTGGATTATTTGCAATGTAAAAATATTTCTTCAAGTGGAAAGTGATATAAACATTAATAAGATCAATTTTTGAAATGAAATTCTTTTCAGAATAATTTGAAAACCAACTTGTAAAATAATTTTTAACATTAATTGATTGAATATTAGATATTATACCTAAAACTCTTTTAATTATATCATAACAAGTTGCTTTGATTTCTTTAACATTAACCATCGATTCATCAGTTTTATTTTCATAACGAGTTAAACTATAAGATAAAATTGGAATTTCAAGTAATATTAATAACCAACAATAATTTCTTGGATCTTCTCCATAAGAAACTGGTGTTCTTTTTAATAATTCTAAACCACCTTGTAATGCATTATATAAAGGTCTCTTTGTTGGTAATTTAGTTAACATTTCAAAAGTAATTTGAATATCATCATAATTTATATTTGAAGTTGATCTATGTAATTTAGTACTTGATTTCTTGATTTTAAAAGAATTATTAAGACAATTATAACTCTTAAATGAATTAAAAAGGTAATTTGATAATGGTTCAAAAACTTGATGAACTTTTGAATCTTGATTATTTTCATTTAAACATTTTTCAATTACTTTTTTAATATATTTACTTGAAATTGGATGTAAAACTCTACCATTTATATCAATTTCATAAAAATATTGTTTAAAATCTTTTAAAATATTTGTTGTATGACAAACTGAACATTTAAATTTTTGTGATCCATTAGGATATGATAAAATAGTTGAACAACAAACACAATTTATAATTGACATATCTTCATCCATATCTTTATCAAACTCAACAGTTGGATCAATTATTGGATCTCTCTTTGATGGACTTCGGGATAATTTTAGCATATCAAATAGCCGCCATTGTGATGAACTTCTGGGTATCTCTGAATCCCTATTACTATTCCCATGACCATTATTACCATTATTAACATTATTAACATTATTACCATTATTAACATTATTACCATTATTACCATTCCTGGGTGTGATATCTATCCGTCCTGTAACCTTCCCGTCTAGTATTGGAGTTTGAATCAAAGGTCTTTGACTCAGCAAGTCAAGGCGCTGCATACTCTTATTTTAAAGCTTTATAACAACAATGGGAATCAAAAATCCAATAACAATACCGTCCTATTAAATCGATTCACTAAACCCTTCTTCCTAACCGAAATATCCTTAAGATCCCAGCAAGTGATACTTCCAAACCCCGTTATTGTCCCCAAATTCCCGTTCAATTGATGGAATCCGTTAAGGGATGTTTTTTTACAGCCACAAACCCTTTAGATATTGCAACTAGCCGCGATTAATTTTTTTTTGGTGAGACCACAAAGCATAGTAAAAGAGAAGTGGGTAATCTCAGATCTGACTACAATGTATGTGATATCGGAGATTGAGCCTCCCAACGCAATTAAACATGCAATGTCTGTGAGTATATATAACGGGTTCAGTCGATGCTTGGTAGTGAATAAAGTCAATCGTTTGGAGTTTTATATGGTTGAGAATATTGAATCTAGTGCATCAAATCCTAAATTAAAGTTAGTTGATTCATTACAATTAGATGAGCCAATTTCAGCAATTGGGAAATTCCAACATGGAGATTTGGATTCTGAGTGTCTTTTGTTACTTACTGAATCGTATGAGTTGTTGTTTATGTGTTATAGTAATGAATTGAAGAAATTTGAAGTGATTTATAGTATTACCTTTGATGCAAGTAATCAACAATCAGCATCTGATTTACTACCTTGTATTGAAGTTGATCCTTCTCCTATACCTAAATATTTCATTGTATATTTTTTTGAAGGGTTTATTCAAGTTTTCAATATAAATCATGATTGGAAATATGAAAATAAAAAAGATTCAAATAAGAAAACTACAATTAAAAGAAAATTACAGAATGACTTAGTGGATCATAAAACTTATTCAATTGGTGGGATTGTGCTTCGAGATATAAAGATTTTAAGAAGTAAAGCAAATGATACTGTGGTTTTACTTTATAGAGGTTATGATTTTAATTATTCAGCTAGATATTATAAAGTATCTAATAAAAATTTTGAATTAATTAAACAATTTGAAGAATTTAATGAAGTGCCTACAACTTTCGTTACACCATTATATGGAGGTGTGATTTCAATAACTGATAATTATATATTTTATTTCCCTGAACTGAATAAATTAAAAATTTCAATTCTGGATAATAATACTGATTCAAGTTTATCAATTAATGATAATCCAAATGATTTAGTTATAACTAAACAAATATCAAATATTAATAATCATGAATTTTCTGCATTCCATTGTTATACAATTATTGATTCAAAAAGAATTTTATTAATTAATAATACTGGTGAAACTTTTATTTTATATTTTAATTGTAAAGTTGGTACAAGTACATTAACAATCGAATCAATGTCATTAATTAAATTAGGTATAACTACTGTCCCAACATCTGTTATTCATATTAATGAAAATATCTTTTATGTTGCCTCAAAATTATCACAATCTGTTTTATTTAAAATATTACCAACTGAACCATTTATTAGTATATGCGAATTTATAAATTCATCACCACCAATTTTAAATATTCAAAATAATTATAATGATGATAATTCAACTGTTTCAGAATTATTAATTTGTCAAGGAGGTTATGAAAGTGGAGAATTTAAAAAACTTTCAAATCAATGTAAAAAATTAAAACTTAAATTTAATTATCAAATGAAAATTTCTTGTGATTCAATTATGCCAATTAATGAATCCAAATTTCTTTTAAAAGATGATAATAATTTAAGTCAAATGGTAACTAAAAACATATCAGGGTCGTCTTATAAAATTAAGAAACCTGAATCATTTGAATATCTTAATTTTATTGAAGATGAAAATAATAATAATTCATTAACTATTAATTCAAATCAAGTATCATTAAATAATGAAATTTTATTAAATGAAACAATTATTAAAACTAAAATTTTAAATCCAAATACTTTTATGATTTTAAATAATGAAAATACTATAAAAATATTTCATGAAGGTAAAATTTATAAATCAATTAAAGTATTAGAAGAAGTATCAGATTTTGATTTTGTTTATATTTTCCCAGATACTTATTTAGTATTAATAACTTTTTGGAATGGAGATTATAAAGTTTATCTAACTCCAGCTTTTGGGGATGAATTAATTTTAGAAAATAAATTTAATTCCGGTATAGCTTGTACTTCTTGTGCTATTATTTATGATAAGACTAATCATTTCAAAGAATCAGATTGTTTATTACTATTCATAACATCTAATAATGATTTAGTTGAAATGTTCTTTAATTTTAGATTTCTGAGAGGAGATGAACTAAGAAATAAGTCTAGTCATTTTAATGGTTTACCATTTAAAATTTTAAAGAATAATAAAAATAATGATGTTATAGTATATAATCCTAACAAAATATTTGGATATAATTTACAAAAAAATAAACTTTATTTTTTATTGGATATAGAAATTAATTCAATTTCATTTTTAAATCTGGAAAGTTTATGTATTGGATATAAGAATAATATTTCAATTTTTAAATTTGATGAAATTAATTCAACAAATGATATTATTTTTTCAAATGATTTTAATTTAAAATCAATAAAATTATCAAATAATAACAATGTTTTATTATCTTCTAAAAATGCATTTATTGATTCAAAGAATGAATATACTAGAAATTCATTTTTACAATTAATTGATTCAAATGAAATGAAAGTATTAGATAAATTTGAATTTCCTGAAACTGATCCAGTTGAAATTGTAGATCTTGTACCATTACCATCTACAGAAGAACAGGATGATGCTTTTTTGGATGATGCAATGGAAGATGATGCAGACGATAAGGAGTATGGGTATGAAGAAGGTAAAGGATATGAAGTATGTTTTGATGAATCTGACGAGATTTTAGCTCGTCGTCATCATTCGATTAGTTCAGAAATAAATGATGTTAGACTTACACCAAATTTTAATATTCCAACTCAATCATTTATAGGTTTAAGTAATTCTACAGATAAAAATGAAATTCTTAAAATATATCAAATTAAAAATTCAAAAATTGTAGTACTATCAAACATTTCAATTGATGGTATTAATAATGCATCAAAATTAAGATCAAAATCAATTAAATTATTTAATAAAAAAAAGTTAATATTTTTAATTAGTGGAGTTATGAATTTTTTAATTAAACCAAAAACATTAGATTCATGGATTATTTTACCTGGATCAATTTATGCTTCACCACTTTTCACTAATTCTTTTGATATTATTAACAAGAAAGTTATTTTTGGTGATGTCTTAAAAGGATTAACTCTTGTGAAATATATTGGTAAACAACCAAGAACAGGTGAAAAATTCAATTTTGTTGAAACTAATTTTTTAAGTGATTTAACAATAATTGAAAATTCAAAGAAGGATGATAATAATATTAAAATTCTTGTAACTGATTCGTTTGGTAATATTCAAGGATTTAATATAAATGAATCATTTGAATTTGAATCAATCATTTCTTTTAATATTGGTGAATCAATAAATACAATTATTAAATTAACTAATCAACTGGACCCCCCATTATTAGATTTTGCAAGTAGGTTTGATAATCTTGGAATTCACCCAAATTTAACAGGTAGAGCTATCCTTGGAACTGTAAATGGTGGGACATATAAGGTAAGTGAAATAAATGATGAAGAATTAGAATCAAAATTAATTGAATGTAATAAAGAATTATGTAGTTATAAACATACATTATCAGATATAAAGTACCTGAATAGAAGAGATAAATATGAGAAATGGTTAGAAAAAAAATCTGAAAAGTTCTTACAGCAAGATGAAACTGGGAAATTTTTAACTAAACCATGCAATGGTATAATAGATTTAAGACTTATTCAATATTGGTTAAATAGAGAGGATGAATTGAGAAACAGACGAAGAAGCGAGGATTACGAAGAATTGAAGGATATGGCTATATCATTGACATCATGTTATAAGTATAAAGTGTTGTTACAAAAACTTTTTAATGAAGCTGGCCTTTAGTTTATCAATACACTTAGGTATACATATAACCATACAATATACATATAATAATAATAACTCTTTAGTATGGGTGTACGGGGGTGCTGTGCGATCTCAAAAAAAAAAACTCTCACAAAAACATCTGAAGCGTATTTTTTTTTTCAATAGACGCTATGGAAACGGAATCAATGCCTTCGTTTAAGAAAGGATTTGAAGATATTGAGATGTTGGATATTGAAAGCTCAGATGAATCGATATCGACTTCACTTCCCTCGAGTATCGAGACGGCACCTGAACCATTGGAATTAAAAGAATGGTTAACAAGTTCTAAATCATTAGAATTTTATTTTGATTCAAAAGAATATAAAGATAGTTTACAACAAGATAAATATGGATTGATATATACAAAATTTAGTAATTCTATATACAAGATCTTGGAAGATTTAGGAGATGTGGATCTTCGATTTGATGATATTGAAGTTATTGGAGTTATTTCTAATGAAAATTCTATTGAAATTAGACAACAAAAAATTAAAAAGATAAATAATAGTTTCTTAAAAGTTATTGAAACTGTTGAAAATTTCATTGAAAATTTAAAATTTGAAAGTATGGATGATGTAGCAGAAAATTTTGAATCAATGATTACAATATTAGATTGTCTTTATGCAAATAATTTTATAAATGAAATTAATTTAAAACCTATATCAATAATTAAATGGATTAATAGATTTGATCCTCAACCAAGTATTGAATTACTGGAAGAAATTATGATGTCACCAAAACCATACCTTCATCCATTTTTTTGGAATAAATTTTTAAGTAAATTAATTATAAGAGGTTTATTAAATGAATCAGTGAATGCATTAAATCAATCAAATTTTCAAGAATTAAAAGAAAATGAAGATGATGAAGAATCAATTCAATTATTTCAAATAATTGAAGATTTTTTAAATTTATTAATTAGTTATAATACAATGTCAATAAAGGGACAATTTCATCATTGGAAATTATCATGTTGTGAATTTAGAGATTTGTTTACAAATTTTAAAAAATCAATTAAAAATTCAAATTATTTAAAAATAATAAATCAAATTCATGATTTATTATTTATTTTAACTGGTTTACCTAAAACTATTTCAAATTATTGTGATTCTTGGTATGAAATTATTGGTGCTTTATCATTATATAAAATTAGAGATGATGAAATTATTTATCAAGATTATTTTAATATTTCAATTAATGAAATTCCACCATTAATTTTAAATAATTTAACTGATGAATTTAAAATTTTAGAGAAATGTTTTATTGATATTTGGGAAAAAAATTATTTACATGTTTTAACAAAAATTGATTCAATTGATAGTTGTATTAGTTCAATTATTTCAAGATTATTAGAATTAAAAGGTGATTTAATTCCTTATTATACAAGTATTAATATCAATGAAACTTTTAATAATTCAAATAAAAAATTAATAAATAATGATTTAAATAAATTAAATAGTAGAACAATTTCAGAATATTTATTAACAAAATATTCATTTCAATGTCTTAATAATCATTATTTAACACCAATTGGGATTGGTATATTAGTTAATAATTATATTATAAGTGATAAAAAAAATAATGAACTTATAATTAGTAAATATTTACCAAATTATCATTGTGAAACAAATGATGATTTAGAATGGTGTTTAACAATTTGTGCCAAATTAGGATTAATTAAAACTGCAAGTGAATTATATAATATTTATGGTAAAAAATCATTTAAAGAAGGTCATATTTTTGAATCTTTAAATATGTTAGTTAATTGTTATAATGGTGATGAATTTGGTAATAATAATAATAATAATAATAATAATAATAATAATAATAATAATAAACAAAATGAAGGTATGAAAGAAGTTCATTATATTATTTGGGATATTATATTTCAAGATTGTTTAATTAATAATAGACCAATAAAAGATGAATTGATAAATAATATAATTGAACATAAAACAGATTTTGAAATTAATCCAATTATTAGACAATGTTTATCACCATATGGAGTATTATTTGAATTTTATAAATCAATTAAATTAATTAATTTTAAACAAACTGATGAAATATTAGTTAAAGATAAAATTTCAAAATTAATTCATTTATTAGAATTTATTCATTTACCAAAAAAATTTTATATATTATTATTATGTCAATTAATACCATTTTTTTTAAATGATTTTTTTAAATTTCAAATACCTGATTTAATTATTTTAATTGAATTAATTGATAATTTTGAAAATTCAATTTCTGAAGATACTTTAATTGAATGTGAAGATTTATATAAATATTCAATTAATTTATTTAATAATAACAACAATAGTAGTAGTAATAATAATAGTAATGATGATGATAATGATAATGAAGATGAAGATGAAGATGATAAAGAAATTATAGAAGATTATGATTGGAGAAAACTGTTTAAAGATAATAATATTGAAATTCCAATAAATATTAATGAATTAATTAGATATTTAAGAACTGAAATTTCAAATAAAATTCTGAAAGTTTATGTTGGTGGTAATTAAAAAATCCCCAAAAAGAAAAAGAATTAAAATAGAAGTTAATATAAAAAAGTATATTTTTATGATCTAAACAATGATAAATAATATATATATATAGACATATTTATATATTTCTTTTCTCTTGAAGTATAAAAATTTTGAGAATAAATGTTTCTAAATTAGTAAATTTAAAACTATAATGAACTAAAAAAGATTTGAAAATAAAATTAAAATTTAAAACTATTAAGTTAAAATTTAAAATTATTTAACAAATAACATCTTGAGTAGCTCTTGAGTTTAATAATAAAGCAACAATTAAACCATATAAACCTAAAACTTCAGCAAAAATTAAAATTAAAATCATACCAACGAATAATCTTGCTTGTTGAGCAGTACCTCTAACACCTGCATCACCAACAATACCAATTGCAAAACCGGCAGCTAAACCAGATAAACCAACTGATAAACCTGCACCTAATTGAATGAATCCAGTATATAAAGCTTGTTGTTGTTTTAAAGAATCGGAAACTAAAACACTAACAACTAAACCATAAATAGCAATAATACCAGCCATAATAACTGGAACAATATTTCTAACTAATAAATCTGGTCTTAAAACACAAGTGGCACAAATACCGACACCAGCTTTAGCAGTACCGTAAGAAGCACCGAAACAGGTGAAGACAATGGCGGAAGCACAACCAATGGCACCAAAAAATGGAGCATAAACTGGACTAAAAAAAAAAGACTGTTAGTAAAAAAGAAAAAGAAAAAGAAAAAAAACTCGACCATTTCGATATATTATTATTATATCTAGTGTTGATAATGGATCATATTATGATCATATTGCATCCATTTCCATCATTCAATTGATTATAAATAAGTTGGGAACTTTGGAAGTGCAATGAAATTGATAAGAAAACTTCAATTCCCGTTTGTCCCCCTTTATCAAATACCCTTAAATCAACAACAAAAAAAAAAACAATTGATACTTTTGGAATCCTCTGTATCGGGAGATCTCCAATTTCACACTGATTAAACATTAACTATTATAACAATTCAATTACATACCATAAATCAGACATAATTAAAAGTTGTATTGAATTTGAGGATTCTATTTCGCTCAATGCTCAGTCGTCGGTGAATTCCCTCGCCCTCTCCCTCCGGCCTGACTTTTACGCGTGCAAATCCTCGCTAACTATGTGCACTCACCGCCTAACTATGTGCACACCCCGCGTATTTCTGGGCACTAACAAAATCTCTGCACATTTCTTTCTCATCGCAATGAGAAATTTTCATTAAAGAGAAGGTGAGCTATTGCAAGGAGCCTGATAACTAATTACCAACTGGAAACAAAAAAAAAAACTATAATCAAACAAAGATGAGTGCCAATCCAAAAGCCTTCCCATTAGCCGATTCAGCTTTAACTCAACAAATCTTAGATGTTGTTCAACAATCAACCAATTTAAGACAAGTTAAAAAAGGTGCCAATGAAGCTACTAAAACTTTAAACAGAGGTATTAGTGAATTTATCATCATGGCTGCGGATACTACCCCAATTGAAATCTTATTACATTTACCTTTATTATGTGAAGATAAAAATGTTCCTTACGTTTTTGTTCCTTCAAAAACTGCTTTAGGTAGAGCTTGTGGTGTTTCAAGACCTGTTATTGCTGCTTCAATCACTACTAATGATGCTTCAGCTATTAAAAACCAAATCTATTCTATTAAAGATAAGATTGAATTATTATTAATTTAAGTGTATAATAAAAATGATATATATTTAAAAATATATATAAATATATATAAAAGGTTTATATGATTTGATTTCTCTTTTGGCATTGAAAATATTTCTACTACATATTTTTATTTTTTTTTTTTTGGCACCGAATGTGTTCATCTCCCATTCTCTACTACTTACATCTACCCAATCTATATGCTTATAGGACGATATATCTTAAAATAAATGATCTTCGATATCATCATAAAACCTCGAGATCGAGTGATGAGATGAGATGAGAAAATCTAATGGACTCCATAGTTAATACACAAACTTTAACCAAGTTTTTAAGGTCAAAAGATGGTTCAATCGATGATATACTTATAGTGATAGAGAAGCTCCTACACAACCAATACGATTTCCATTTACCGAATTCCAAACGATTCATTTTTGATTTATTTTGTGATAGATTTGATAAACTTGATTGGAAATTAAATTCCAAGATTTGGTTATATTTCTTTAATTTATGGAATGATTTAAAAGTTAATAAACTTGATAAGATCAGTAGAGATAAATCATTTAAGAAAGTTAAAGTATTAGATGTTTTAATTGATATTTTTAAAAATTTTTATAAATGTAATTTTGAATTATTTAATAATTTATATAATTCAATTAATTTAATAATTAATGATTTCTTAATTGAATCAAATGAATTAAATTGTCAAACATTTTTAAAAAATTTTATAAATATTTATCAATTAGATAATTTAAATTCAGAAATATTATTAAATTGGACAAAATTAAGTAAAAAAATTTTTAAATTATATTTAAATGATATAAATTATATTCAACTGAAAAAAAATTCATTAAAATTTAATAATGAAATATTACCAATACTATTAAAAACAATTCAAAATTTAGATGATGATTTAAAAGATATTAAAGAGATTAAAATAATTTTAGAATCAATTATAAAAGAATCAATAAATTTAAAATTAGTTGAAAATCTTTTAATACTGTCAGATTTACTGGTTTCATGTATATTAATACTTTATAAGATAATAGTTGAAATTAATAGTAAAGATATCAAATATTGTGAAGATATTTTTTTAACAATTATAAAAATTAAAAAATACAAAGAAATTTCAAATAAATTAATTGAAATTTTAATTAATTTAAATAAACCATTTTCTAATAAATTTTTTGAATTAATTTATGAATCAAATTTAAAAAATAAAGATTGGTTATTAATTTCAAATCTTTTTAAATTAGATGTTGATTTATCCGTTTCCAAGACTCCACAATTAATTGAAATTATATCATCACAAGAACAAGATTTTTTAACTTTATTACCTACTATAATTCTGTCACATATAAGAGCAAGAGAATTTTATGAATTCGTTTCACAAATTTGGTCATCAAAATTAGTTGAAGGTAAATTTAAAATTTGGGAATCGGAAACCGTAATTGAATTAGTAAGTAAATCAATTAATGAATTATCATCAAATCAAATTTCTAAAATAATTGAACTTTTATATGAAAATGAAAATGAAAATTCACAATCTCCACAACTGCAAATTATTATATTGATTTCAATAATTAAAGGTTTAATAAATTGTTCAACTGTAAAAATTGAATCAATTGAATCAACAATTTTCCAAAATTTAAATTATTGGTGTGATTCATGGGAGATTAAATATTATTTATCAATCCTTTACCCAACTAGGATAAATGAATTTAAAATTGGTACTACAAATAATTCAAATGATATATTTTATTATTATTTTAATTTCAGGAAATTAGAATTATGTATTGAAATAAATAATTTAGATAAATTAATTGAAAATTTCCAAATTTTCCCTAAATCTAAAGATATTTTAGAAATTTTATTAAATAGATGGTTAATTATACTTGATATTTATAAAATTGATATATCAAATGATTTATGTAATTTAGATTATAATATTTTACAAAAAATATTAACTGAAAATGATTATATTTATGAACACCCAAATTTTATAAAATTAATTATCCAAAAAATGCCAGCCACTAAGATAGATTTACTTTGTAATATTCCAATTCAAGTTTTTGATAAATATTCTAAAACTCAATTAATAAATTCAAATTTAGATAATTATAAATTAGTTGAACATTTAGTACCTTCATATAATTCCAAAATTGAAATTAATGCACAAGAATTAATTAATTACACAAATGATTTAAATATTGGGGTTTTCAATAAAATTTGGAAAGATCAAGTTTTACAAAAGACTAAATTAGTGGAAGAAATTTTAACTTGTTTATTAAAAGATTTAAATAAATCAATTATTATAGATTGTATATTAAGTCAAACTTATATTAAAAATGATGAAATTGATTTAAAAAATGAATTAATTAATGAATTAAAATTAAAATATTTGAAACATATTGAAAAACAACTTTCCAAAGAAAAATCAATTGATTCAATTTTAAGTTTTTTAAAATCTGTTAAACTTATAAATTCAAATATTTCAATTAAATTAATTAAAAAATTAAGTAAATTAAATTCAAATGAAGTAAATAAATATTTATTTAAATCATTAATTAAACTGGATGAAAATTTAAATTCCATACATATATTATGTCTTTATATGATCTTAGATTGTGATAATTCTGATTTAATTGATTTTTTACAAAGACTTGCTCCACAAGAATTAAGAATGTTGAGTAAATTTATTATTGCAAGTTTTAAAGTTGATAAAGATACCAAATATATTAAATTAATTGATTGTTTATTACAAGTTTATAAAGATAATGATTTATTTAATTTCTTTTTATCAATTATACTCGATAATTTAAATACCTTTGGTAAGGATACAAACACAATAATTGAAATTTTAAATTTCCTAAAAATTAAATTATCTGAAAAATCAAAGAGAATATTAAACCAATATTCAATAGAATTAATAATTGATTTAATTACCCAAATTTCAAAATTATCAAATTCCAACACAGAAGGAGAAATTTTTAAATTCAATGAAGAATTATATACATTATCAACACAAATCATTTCAAATATCTTATTATTCCATCGTTATAGATTATCATCCCGTCACCATATAATAATCTCCGTATTAAGTGAATTATTAATGCCATTAACATCTAAACAAGCGTTATCCAAAGACCAAAAACTGGCGATGAATTATACTAGATTGATTTCAAATTTGTGTGATCCATTAACTAATAAATTAGTTAAATTAACTACTAATTCATCAATCTTGAAAAAAAATTTAAGAAATTATTTACCAATTTTATTAATTAATTATATTAATTTAAATTTATCATTAAATTTTGAAAAAATAATAATTGATGAAATTATTTTTGCAATTTACAATATTTTTGATACTTTATCCAAGAGGGAGTTGGACATGATCAACAATTACTTGGATAGTCAAGGGAAGGTTATATTCAAAGGGTTATACCTGGACTATAAGAGTAATGGTAAATGGAAAGAATGAAAGCATGAGAAAAATTATTATTGTACATAGTCTATATATTTATATAAATTAGTTTTAGGTAATAAATCTTGAAGAATCATTGAAAAATAATTTACCAAATGTCTTTTTCGTATTAATTGAAATCAAACATAATGTATCCCAAACCCATTTTTCCAAATCTTCATTACTTCTATTACCACTTGTTCCATCTTGTTCGTCTTGTTCATTTTCATTTTCATTTTCATGATGTTGTTGAGAATGTAAACTATATTCGTACCTTAATACATCTTTTCTAGTCATTAAACCAGCTAATAACCCGTTTTCCTCAATCAACATATACCTTGGCCCAAGTTTTACAAACATATCAGCTACATATTCTAACGTTGAGTTTGAACTAATTGTTAATGGACAAGGATTAATAATTTTGAAAAACGGTGAATTTTCATCATTCAAGTAAATTATTTCACTATCTAACGACAGAACTGTACTTAAGATATATTCAAGATCAGATTTTATAATATACCCTGAAATTTTGGGGTGATCACCACTTTCAATTAATGGGTACCCCTTATATTCTAATTTCACAATTTTCCTCAATTGTCCCAATTTTATACCACCTTGAATTGGTAAAGAAATAGTAGATTTAGTCATTGCATATTTAACTGGTGCCCCCTGGAATGAAATCTCCTTAGGGTCAATAAGTGGTAATTTATTAAATTTAATCATTTGATCTGCGATCCCACCTTTCCCCCATTTATCAGAAATAATAGTTGTGATTGAAACAACTATCATTGTTGGGATAATGTATCTTATAGCACCAGTGAGTTCAAACATTATAACAACTACAGTTACAGTTAAATGAGTTATACCACTTAACGCGGCAGCGGCACCTAAAAATGCATAAGTACCAGGTATAACACATTGATTATTGGAACTTGAACAAGTTGCAAAAAGGAAAGAATCAGGGAAATTGGAATTAATTAATTTCATTATGATACCTAATGATCTACCAAAAGTTGCACCTGCAGCCATTGATGGTACAAAAATCCCAGCGGGGACTTTACAACCATACGTTATAATTGTTAAACATGAACGAATTATAGTTGCAAAAATTAAAGATACGAATATCCTAATTGAATAAGAATTATTATTTTCAATATCACAGATTTCATGATGATTAGTTTGATTTTTACATTCACTGAATAAAATTTGCATGGATTCTGTCATATCCAATTTTAAAAATTGATTAAAATAACAAATTGTGGCAGTGAAAAGTGCTAATATTAAAACTTCTTTATGTGCAAAATTTGAAAGGTAACGTTTACGGAATGATACTACCATAATATTAAATTTTGAAATTAAAATCCCGTAAACTCCACCGAAAATCCCAAGTAAGATATAAATAGGTAATTCAAAATAACTCCAACTTGAATCATAAATAACTTCAAACATAACCAATTGACCTGTTCTAAATGGATTTAATAATGATAACGTTGACACAGCAATTAATGAACAGAAATATGATTTAAAAACAGTAGATAATTGGAAAACATTTGATATTTCCTCCATTGCAAAAAGGACTCCACCCATTGGTGAACCAAACGCAACAGCAACACCAGCTGCTGACGTTGCAGTTAAAAATTCTCTAGCTCTTGAAGCCAGTTGTTTATACTTTGTGAAAAACTTCGCCACTGAGTTCCCTACACATACAGCATAATGTACTGATGGTCCCTCTTTACCTACACTTAATCCAGAACTAATTGCTAATGGTAAACAAATAGATTTTATAATTAATGTTGACCAACCTAAAAAGCCCTTCATTACAAATCCTGAAACTATGCATTTAATTTCTGAAATCCCTGATCCTGCCGCTTGTGGGGAATATTTTAAAACAATTGAAGTTGCTAAAAATGCTAACATTAATGAAATAATAATATAAACTAAGTAATTTAAAAATTCAAATTCTGACCAACTATGCCAATTAGGACAACTCTCACCTTGTTGCCAACAACAAAATGATTTATTCAAGTAAAACCCTGAGGAACAGTACCCTAATCGTACACTTGCTAACCAAGCAGTTATAATGTTTAAACAACCAGCGATCAAACCAATAATTATACCCATTATACCCAAAACCAACCAATTTAACATAAATGATTGAATTTTAAAACGAATTGATGATGTTGAAGATTTTAATATTTTGGATTTCTCAAGCATTTGTTTATGGTTGATTAATTCATCTTCAACCCAATCAATTGTTGTGAAATCATTGAATTTGTTTAGGTTTAGTGATTCTTGATTTACCCAGCCTGTTCGATCTCTTTGCATTGGTCGCAGATTTATTTCCTCACCTCAGAACTCATAACGAAGTTGACTATGTGAAATATATGATTCAAGATCCCTCCAGATATAACACCACCTTTTGGTTAGAGGATACGTCTAATATTCTATATTTCTATATTCTATATTTCTATATTGTATATTGTATATTTCTATATCTAAATGTTCTACATTTTATGACAATTAAGTAAATTAAATTCCAATTTTTCAATTAAATTATCAAAATTTTCACCATAATCTTCAAAAGAATGATCAAAATAAGTTACAACAAGGTTTAAACCACCTAATTTAGTTGATACAGCATTTATCATAAAGTCCGAAGAACAACAAAATAAATCCTGTGAAAAAATTAAATCTTTTATGAAAAAATTCTTATCAACTTTTTGATTTATGAAGCCTAAATTTGAAAATTTAGAAGTTTCAGATTTATTTAATTTTTTAAGATCTTTATTCAAGAAAGTTACATTATGTTCATCATCGTGAGGATTATAATGATCATACCATGGTTTCATAGATGATAATATCTTATCATTTGTAGTTTGTCTTTTTAAATTATGATCAATTTTTTTAACTAATTCCCAATCAAACTTTTCAATTGGTGGTAAATTTTGTCCTAAACCTAAATGAGGTGAATTATTCATTAATTTATAATCTTTGGGGTAATTAGATGGTAAATTTTTAATAAATCTTCTTAAAGCAATTGCAATTTTAATAATTGTATAATTATTTTTAAAAACTGGATTAAATGTAAAATTAAAAACTAATTGAATATATGAAGTTATTGTAACTTTATGTTCTTTACAGGATTTTAAAATTTCTTGTAAGTTTAATGGTGGGATATTTATAAGTTTAAAAGCTAAAGAATTAATTTCATTAGGGAATCTACCTATAAATCTTGGGAAATCTGGTATATCATTAGAGAAAGTTTCACCATGTGGATTTTCCCAATTTAAGAAATCTTCAATTGGTGGAGGGAAAACATTATTTAATTCATGAATTTTTGGATCAAAAATAATTGAATCATCTCTTTTTAAATTTTGTAAATCAGTTAATGTACATGATTGAAGAATTGATAAGAATTCTTCATGAAATTGACTTCCTACAACTCCATCAAATAATGAATGATCGAAAATAACTGACATTGTTGAATTATAATAGTATATTCTAAATAATGGGTTTTCAATTTCTAATCCCATTTTAATAGTATTTAAAAATTTCATACCAATTTCATTTAATTGACCATTTGATTTTAAAAAATTTGGATCTAATTTAAATATAATATCTTTTGATAAACAATTAATTGGAATCATATAATATTTTTTATTAATTCCAAATATATTACTTGCTAATATATTATATTTTATTAATAATTTATTTAAAATGAATGAAATAATTTTAATATTTAATTCAATTGAATAAATACCAGTTACAACAAAATTACTATAAAGATCATATTTTTTTCTAACTCTAAAGTAATTTTCATAAATACTTAATTCTCTCATTTAGTTTTATAAGTTGAAGGAGTAAAGGTGTAATATGAAGAATCAATGGGGGGACTAAAAGGAGAAAAGGTTTGAGAATTTTGATGGTTTGTGTGAATGGTATAATCCAAATTCCGTTATCAAATGAGTCATTTTAGGAGTGGCTTAAAAGGATTATACACAAAAGTTAATTATACTAGATAAATGGGTTATACAATAACTTAATTATCTCATTTATATAATAAGTGAATTCCTTGTTAAAAATTATGTTGTTAAAAATTATGTTGATATCAATCTGCAGTAAGAATTTCACATTGATAAAATTCGCAACTATAATTGTCAATTTTATAATTAACTAACCATTTTTTAAATTAAAAAAAAAATGGAAGATAAAGTTATAGATGTTAATATAAGTTAATATACATACATATACATATATATTGTAAAGAAAGTCAATTTTACTGTATCATTAATTATTAAAAAAGTGGATTTTGCAACCACAGTATTATCGGCAAAGTAAAATGGGATACTCTAATATAATTACTAATTAGTATTTTATACTACTATTGACATTTCATAAAATGTCAGTTTCTTAGTGTATTATCTTTTTTATCATTTGGTATTATATAATTGTAGTATAATTGTAACTCTATTAATTCTATTAATTAGTAACTATATAATATATATTGTCACTAATATATATTATCACTAATATATATTATCACTGTAAAATTATGGCACCATTTGGTATTAAAAAAAAATGTGCAGTACCACTGCGGACCCAATTACGCACCCAATTACGCACCCACTGCGGACCTAAAATTGGAACGAGAATTTATTAATTATACCCATTTAATTATACCCCATACAATTTATAACAAAGATCTTAATACCATTATTAATACCATTATTAATACCATTATTAATACCATTATTAATACCATTATTATTACTAATACCAATATTATTATTAATTATAATAAAATTTTAAATTTTAAAGTGTTCAAGAGGAATTCCATTTTTAGTGATTACGTAACACAGGACCAAATAACATTAAATAAAAATACAGCAAATTTAATTTCTCACTTTTACCATCAGATCCAAAAAGGAGAAAACTCCAAAGTTAAAACCAAACACCACCCCCCCTTTTTTTATATATATTTCTTTACACGGAGAGTAAGTGTTACCGTACTGTGGTACTGAAATAAGTTGGATTAATTTGTTATACCCTAAAAGATAGAACAGAAAAAAAAAAAAAGGAGAGAAGGAGAGAAGGATAGAGAACAGAAAATTTAATTAAACTAAAACCCGCCTTTTAAAATTGAATGTTTAAGATTAGAATAATTAATAATTATGGCAGATAGAATAGATAATAATAATAGTAATAGTAATAATAATAATAATAGTAATAATAATAATAATAATAATAATTCAAATTCAAATTCAAATTCAAACTCAAACTCAAATGATTTAAATTTTATGGATAGTTCATTAAGAGATTCAGCTGTTTCGTCAGTTAGTTCAACTCCAAATTTATTAAAAGATAAAATAGGTGAATCATCTAATATCGATTTAATTGATGATAGTAATAATGATAGTAATAATGATACGAATGGTAATGATAATGATAATAATAATAATAATAATAATAATAATAATGAAAGACATATAGATATAGATAATTTGGAAGAAGATGAAGAACTAGAAGAAGATGGAGAAGAAGATGGAGAAGAAAGTGAAGATGATATAAATACTGATCTTAGTGATGATGAAAAAGATATACCATTAGATGACTTAAGTAAATCAAGTTCAAGTAGTAAAAATAAAACATTTATATCATCATCAAATTCAATACTGAAAATGTTAAATCCTGAAATAATTATACCAAAACAAAGATTAAAATTAAAAAAATATTTTTGTCAAATTTGTAATCAAGGTTTTACAAGAAAACATAATATGGTAAGTCATGAATTAATTCATAATCAAATTAAACCTCATATTTGTTCAGTTTGTAATTCAAATTTTAGAAGAATTCATGATTTAAGAAGACATGAAAAATTACATACTGGTGAAAAACCTTATAATTGTAGTATTTGTAATAGAAAATTTGCAAGATTAGATTCTTTAGCAAGGCATCAAAGTTCAAATGCTTGTCCTGGTAAAAGAATTCAAAACCTGGAACAACAAATTCAATTACATCTACAATCACAAGAACAACCTCAACAAGAACAACCTCAACAATCACAATCACAATCACAACCACAATCACAACCACCTCAACTTCAACTACAGGTTCAATCACAATCTCAACAACAAATCCAACTACATAATCAACAACATCAACCTCAATCACAATCAAATAAAAATAAAGATAAATCAAAAAAATCACTTCAATTACCACCAATTAAACATTTTAATAAAGATCAAAATGAAATTCATACAACTAATTTTACTCATGGAGGTTATACAACAAGTACAACAACAATAACAACAACACATCATAATGAACAAGGTAAAAATGAAGAAAATGAAAGACGTAAACATATTTATGAACATCAAATTGCTGTTCAAAAATACCAACAAGATAAAAGAAGGGATGAAAATGAAAGAATTAAAGAAAAGAGACCTTTTGATTATGATTTAATGGATAATTATCAACAAAAACATCATCATCATCATCATCAACAACAACTGCTGGTACAGTATCATCATGAACAGCAAAATCAACAAAATCAACCTACATTACCTAATTTGAATCAATATGTATATAGTCCACAATCAAATCTGAGTAATCAAAATCATAATCATAATCAAGGTCAAAATCAAAATCAATACCCGTTTCAATATCAACAAAATGAAAATCAATTTCAATATCAAAATCAATATCAAAATCAGCAAAATCATCAAAATTCCAATCATCAAAATTCCAATCATCAAAATTCCAATCATCAAAATTCAAATCCAAGAAGGTATTCAGATAAATTTAATTCATATAATCAATTTTATGGAGAAGAATATATAACATTATCAAAATACAAAGATTTAGCATTATATACACAATCATTAGAAGAAAATTTAGAAAAAATTAATTCAAGAATTCAAAATTTAGAAGATGAAAATGCTGATAATAAAATTGATAGAGAAAGAGTTATTCAAATGAAAAATGATAGGAAAAGGAAAATTAAAAAACATAAAGATAAAAAGGCTAATGTTGATGTTTCTGATCATTAGTTTTATGCATCTTTAAGTAGGTAATATAATTAAGTATAATATATATATATATATATATATATCACATGGGTAATCTTAATCTCTTGTCATTAATACTAGTATATTTATTCTATATTAATAATGCCAATATTGTAGTATAGTATCTATACCATCCATGTAATAAACATAATTGAATAATTTTATAATTATATGATTCTCCCCTGCGCACGACCCTTTCAGATAAGATCACAAAATCATTTGAGACGCAAAAAATATCCCTAAAGGATAAAACTTAAACTTATTTTGCTTAATTTCTTTTAACAGAATTGTAGTTAAATAATTTCATATAAAGAAGATCCTTTAATCATTAATATAATTTAAGTTGGAAAGTTAAACTAATTTAAACAGTTTAGAATTAAGGAATTTAAGGAATTTTTAACGAATTTGAGGGTTTAAAGGTGTGATAAGTAGAAGGAAAACCTGGTACTTAATTCTTTAAAATAAATTTTTTAGAAGTAATAATATCCCCTAGATTAGAAATATAAAAGGATTATTAAGAATGATTAGGAATAGTGATGAAGATTGGTCAATCATTTCATCTTCTTCAGATATTGATATGGATGATAGATCAACTGTTGATTCCAATGAGGAGAATGATGATAATAATGATGATTTAAGTGGTGATGGTGGACATGACACTTTACATGATACTTTAAATGAATCAGAAGATATTGAAACTCCTTCTCAAAGTCAAAGTCAATCTACTCCAACTGGTAGTAATAGTGAATATGAAGTTTCTCAATTAATTAAAGATATTGATCAAGGATCAATTGGTACTTTAAAATTACCATTTATTAGACCATCAAGTAATTCATTAACTACACCATCAGAAGTTTCTGAAATCTCAACAGCTAGTTCAACTTTCAATTTAATTAATGTTAATAATGGCGAAATTGAAATTTTAGAAGATTTAAATGGATATAATTCTGGTTCTAATTCTAATTCTAATTCAAATTCTGGAGTTTATAAAATGATTAATTTTTATGAAAGTTTATCAGATAATACTAAAAAATTTCAAAATTCAATTATAGAACAAAGTGAAACATTATATTCAAATAATTTAAAAAATTTTAAAAAATTTAAATCAAATTTTAATAATTTTGAAATTAATTTAGAAAATTTAAATCAAATTTTTAAAATTTTTAAAATTAATTTAATTCAATTTTTAAATGATTTATCAATTTATTTAAATATTGATCCTCAAATTTTAACAAGTGTTTTAATTGTTATTTCTGGTTTATTTGTTTACACAATTTATGGATTTGTATTTAATGGTAAACTTCAATCACCACCACCACCACCACCACCACCAATACCTGAACCATTATCAATTTTAGCAACTACCAAGACAACATTAAAAGGATTTGGAAAATATTTGGAAAATCAAGCTTACGAAGTTTATGATGGAATTGTTTATTCTAATACTGATAAAGTTGGTTGGTTTAGTACAACATCAATTAAAAAGAATAGATTTTTAAATTATAAGATTTATTTAGATAATCAAATTTATTGGTTTAAAAATGATGGGATTAATTATTTCTATTGTTGGACAAATAATACTCTTTCTAATTTAAATGATTTTAAGAATTTGTTGGTTGTTGATGGTATTAAATTTTGGGAATTTACTTCAAGGGAAACTGGTAAATTTTGGGAATTTAGCTCTAAAGAAGGTGATAAATTATGGAAATTTACTTTAAGGGAAGGTACCAAATTTTGGGAATTTAGTAATAAGGAAGCTTCAAATCTTTGGAATTTTACATCAATTGAAAGTGTAAAATTATATAATTTCACATCAAGGGAAGGTACTAAATTGTATAATTTCACTTCTAAAGAAGGTGATAAATTATGGAATTTAATGAAAGAAAAGGGTCCAATTTATATGAATAATTCAATTGATGTAAGTGATAAAGTTTATAAATTGTTGAAATCTGAAGGTGATAAAGTTTATAAATCTTCATTGATTCACGGTACTAAATTATTTAAAGATTCTGCTTCGATATCTTATGATTTGGTTAATCTGGCTGTTAATTGGGTAACTGGTAGGTAATTTTATATGTGTTCTTTTTCTAAGTACTCTTGTTGTCCTCTGAAATTATCACATTTGAACTGTGCTCTCACACTCGTTGATGCAAAAAAAAAAACTCGCACTGTATAAACGCAAAAAAAAAGATTTCATACTGAAAGTCGACGAGAATAAATAAAGGATGGGTATCCCAAAATTTTTTAGATTTATATCTGAAAGATGGCCAACCATTTCTCAAGAGATTGATGGTAGTCAAATACCTGAATTTGATAATTTATATTTAGATATGAATTCAATTTTACATGCTTGTACTCATTCTGAGGATGATTCAATTACTAGATTAACAGATGATCAAATGTATGGAGCTATATTTCAATATATTGAACATTTATTTGAAATTATTAAACCACAAGAAACGTTTTATATGGCAATTGATGGGGTTGCACCAAGAGCTAAAATGAATCAACAAAGAGCAAGAAGATTTAGAAGTGCTTTTGAAGCTGAAGAAAATTTGAAAAAAGCCATTGACCAAGGTTTAGAAATTCCAAAGGAAGATCCATTTGATAGAAATGCAATTACTCCGGGTACAGAATTTATGTCGAAATTAACTGATAATTTAAAATATTTTATTCATAAAAAGACAACAGAAGATAAAAATTGGAGTAAAATTAAAATTATTTTATCTGGTCATGAAGTTCCTGGTGAAGGTGAACATAAAATAATGGAATATATTAGATCAATGAAAAGTCAACTGGATTATAATTCAAATTTAAGACATTGTATATATGGTTTAGATGCTGATTTAATTATGTTAGGTTTAGTACTGCATGATCCTCATTTTGCTTTATTAAGAGAAGAAGTTACATTTGGTCCAAGATCAAAATCTTCAAGTGGTAATGGTATTAAAAATGTTAATGATCAAAAATTTTTCCTTTTACATATATCATTATTACGAGAATATATGTCATTAGAATTTAAAAATTTAGATGATCAATTAAATTTTGAATATAATTTTGAAAAAATTTTAGATGATTTTATTTTAATTATGTACGTTATTGGTAATGATTTTTTACCAAATTTACCTGATTTATTTATTAATAAAGGTGCTTTCCCATTATTAATTGAAACTTTTAAACAAAGTTTACAAGAAATGGATGGTTATATTAATGAAAATGGTAAAATTAATTTAAAAAGGTTAAATATTTATTTTAAATATTTATCTTATTTTGAATTGGAAAATTTTGAAAATGATGATATTGATATTGATTGGTTTAATAAAAAATTAAATGATATTTCAATTAATGGTCAAAAAAAGAGAGAAAGAAATGGTAAATTAATTATTTCAAAAGATGAAAAAAAATTAATAGGTTTTATTAAACCATGGTTTATGGAATTAATTAATTTAAATTCAAAAAATTTAATTGAATTGGTTGAATCAAATTTATTAAATTTTAATTCTCAATATTCTCCTGATTTTATAACTAAAAATTTAGAATTTTTAAAAAATATTTGTTTAGAATTAGGTTTATTAATTATTCATACTAAAGAAAATGAAACTGAAAAGGAATCTTTTAAACTTAAATTTGATTTAGATGGTATCCCATCAAATGAATCAGATGATGAATTTAATTTAAGAATTAATGAATCTAAAAAAGTTTTTAAAAGGTATCAATCAGCTGAATTATTTGAAAATGATGATTATGTTCAAGATTCAAAAGATTTATATAATAAAAAATTTATGGATTGGAAAGATGATTATTATAAATCAAAATTAGGTTGGTCAATTTATGATGATGAAAAAATTATTGAAATGACAAAACATTATGTTGAAGGTTTACAATGGGTTTTATATTATTATTATAAAGGTTGTCAATCTTGGAATTGGTTTTATAAATATCATTATTCTCCAAGAATTTCAGATATTGTAATTGGTATAGATAATTATTTAAAAAATAATGAATCAATTGAATTTGAAATGTCAAAACCTTTTAAGCCTTTTGATCAATTAATGGCTGTTTTACCTGCAAGATCAAAAAAATTAATTCCTCCAATTTATCAATCTTTAATGACTGATCCTCAAAGTCCAATCATTGATTATTATCCTCATGAAGTTGATATTGATATGAATGGTAAAACTGCAAGTTGGGAAGCAGTTGTTTTATTAGATTTTGTTGATGAAGATAAATTATTAAATGTTTTAAGACCAATCGATTCAAAATTATCACCTGAAGAATCAAAAAGAAATTCTCTTGGTAATGATATTCAATTTATTTATAATCCTCAACATGATTCAATTTTTAAATCTCCATTACCTGGATTTTTTAATGATATTGATCATGATAAATGTATTGAAAATATTTTTAGTTTACCTGAAATTCAAAATATTAAAATTGGTTTAGTTGAAAATGCAAAAACTGGTAAAGATTCATTAGCTGGTTTTCCAAGTTTATTAAATTTACCATTTAAATCAGAATTAATTTTAAATGAAACAAAAGTTTTCCAAAATTCAAGTAGATCAGAATCAATGATTTTAAAAATTGATAATATTTGGGAAGATTATACAACAAAACAATTTTCTGAAAAATTTTTAAATCAAATTGTTTATACAAGATACCCTTATTTAAGAGAATCAAAGCTTATTGAAATTGTTGATACTGAAAAATCTTATAAAATTGATAGTATTAATGGTGAAATTTTAGAAACTAATTTAGAAAGTAATGATTTCAAATTAATTAAACAAGAATTAAATGATTTAAATTATAATTATTTAAAAACTAAAGGTCTTCAATTTAAATCAAATTGTTTAATTAGAGTTTTACCTGTAAATGGTTTAATTAGAGATTCAAATGGGGCAATGATTAAAACTTTTAGTAAAAATATTGAAACTTATCCAATTGAATTAATGATTGAAACTGTTGTAAATAAAGATGAAAGATTTAAAACAAGACCTCCTTTACCAATTGATGAAGAATTTCCAATTGATTCTCAAGTTATATTTTTAGGTGCTTTTGGTTATGGTTCACCAAGTAAAATTGCTGGTTATTCACCTGATAATATGAAATTAAATATTAATGTTAGTAAAATTGATATGGCTGATGAAATTTATATTGGTAAAGAAAGATTAGATATTGAATCAAAAGAAATTAAATATTATTCATCATTTGAAATTTGTAGAAAATTAAAAATTTCTCCATTATTTTTAAGTAAAATTACAAGTGGTTTTATGGTTGAAGATAATTCAACAAAACAAAGTAGAAAAATTAATGTTGGTTTAGAATTAAAATTTGAAGGTAAACAATTAAAAGTATTGGGTTATACAAGAAAATCAGGTAAAATTTGGCAATTTAGTCCATTAGCGATTAAATTAATTGAAGATTATCAAAATAAATTTAAAAAAATTTTTAATATTTTAATGAATATTGATGGTTTTAAAATTCCAAAAATTAGTGATTTAAATATTTCTTCAAAAGATATTAATGAAGTTAAAGATTGGTTAAATAATATTAAAAAAAATTTAATTAAAGTTGGTTTAGAAACTGAATCTTTTACAAAATTTAGTTTTGAAGCAATTGAAAATAAATTAATTGAATTTAATAATAATGGGTTATTTAATAAATTTAGTTATAAAGATATTAAAGGTGTACCAAGAGAAGCAATTTTAAAACCAAAAGATTCTTATAAATTATTAAGTTATCAAAATTTTGAATTAGGTGATAGAGTTGTTTATGTTCAAGAATTTGGTAAAGTACCATTTTTAAGTAAAGGTATAGTTGTCTCAATTAATCCAATTAGTACAAAAGTTGAATTAGGTATTATTTTTGATTTACCTTTATTAAGTGGTAATACATTAAATGGTAAAATTAAAACAAATAGAGGTTTAATTATTGAATCATCATTTGTAATTAATTTATCAAATAAACAATTAATTTATCATTCAAAAGCATCAAAATCTAAACCAATTTTAAATCCACAAGAAATTATGAAAAAGAAATTAATTAATTTACAAAAAGATTCAAATTTAACAAATGATCATAAGAATGAAATTCTTGATTTAATTAATTCAAAAATTAAACCAGAAGATATTAAAACTAATGGCGATTCAAATTCTAGTGCAATTAAAAAAATTTATGGTCAAATTTATAATAACATTATGAGTCAAGGTGTTCAAATTCCTATAGTTCCTGGTATTCCAATACCCCCACAATTTACTCAACAACAAATGCCACAACAACAAATGATTCCACAAAACCAATTCCAACAACAACAACAGCAACAACAACAACAAGGTCAAGGTCAAAGAGGTAGAGGTAGAGGTAATTTTAGAGGTAGAGGTGGTAGAGGTGGTAGAGGAAGAGGTAGAGGTTCAAGTAGTACTAATGAATCCTAGTTCTTTTATATACATATATTTTTTTTTTCATAGATATATAGTTTGCTATTTACAGTATTTTTTTTTTATATCCTTTCATTCTATATCTTTTGTTGTTTGACATATCTCTCTGTGTGTGTCTATTTCTCTTGTTTCTGTTGTTCAACTGGTTTTTCTACTACCTTTGAATTAGCATTGGACGGGTGTTCACGTTTCTCATCAGGTAAATTAGTTAGTCCCAACGACGTCCAATCACTTTCGTCCATTAATTGATTATCCATTCTACATCTTAAATACTTTTTAGCTAAGATTCTACAATTTGGACTATTTTGATTTCCTGTAACTTTTAAACATTTTAAATATTGGTTCATGTTTTCGGTACATTCTCCAAAGTGATCTAATGGGAAGGATCCTCTTTCAGGTGGTGTAGGTGTCCATGTTCTAAAATTACTTCCTGGTGCTCCACTTGCCATTTTTACCCCTTACCTTGAAAAAGATATAACAATTTCTGGTGTGATAAAATTTATCACAAAATAAAACAAAAATTAAAAAGAATAAATGCGACTCATGTGACCTGTCATGTGATTAAACACAATTAACAAAATTTTACAGGACGCTAAGACAGAGTAAAGAGAAAATAGTCAGAAGTGTTAGTTTTGTATTATATTCTATAATACTAGTTCTATGTTTCGTTGAGGAAAATCTTCTTTGAAATATTCTCTGACTTATTTATAGAATTTTGATTTTGGTGGTGTGGTTATTTACAAATGCCTTTAATAGTGAACAATACCTTTATTTAAGATATCTATTAAAGTTATCGGATTTTATCGTAAATAAAATATGGTTGGTAGTCATTGGTAGTTTGGTTCGATAGTGATAAACAATTAATCCCTTCTCAAGAGAAAGCTTGTTATACGTTCACCCTATCTGCTGGTTGGAGCTATTCTGTCTCGTATTATGTAAGACTTGACTAAACATCTTACAGAAAATTGACAACAATAATCCATTCTTCTTGAAAAGTTACTAAATAATGTAAGAATATAAAGAAAATTCTGCTTGAATTAGAAGGGGGTAGTTGTAATGGATGCTTTAGATATGAAAAGGCGCCTGTTAATGGGTTTTATTTCTGGTTACCATGGTTATGTATTTTTTTTTATTCCTCTATATTTTCTTATATGCTCTCTACTCTACTCTAGTACTATATACTACAACAGTATCTTCATACCTAAAAATTAGGGTAACTGTTTAGTTATTTTATTAAACTATACTTAACATTACTTCTATTATATATCTAAAAAAATCTCATTTCAATAAAATATTAAGAGTGATGAATATAAAATAATATAATGAATCTTTAATACCATAACTTATTATGAAAGAATGATAAATTTTTCAATAATTTTATTTTAAATTTTGCAATTAGTAGAATATACTAATAATTTATATTTGTGGATACAAAAAATAATAATGATAGTGAGGGAAAATCTAAAAGTTGCAATATTTCCTTTTATGATACTTTCCACAAATAGGTCAATTTAATCTAAAGTTATTTGATTTGATTTTATAATCCCCCTAACTACTACGGTAGTTATATAATTTCATTTCATTTAATAATTAAGATTTATTTTGGTTTAATGTAGGTAATAATAATTGGATTCCATATAATTCCATATAATTCCATATAAAGATATCAGATGTAGGATTTAGTTCAAAATTAATTTTTTAAAATTCAATCACAACAATCTTTATTTATTAATTTACAAGAGATGTTGGCTCTTTAATTTGTTTTTACTGCTTTATTTGGTGGTTTATTTGGTGTTTTATTTTTAATTTGTATCTTCTCGAAAAAAAAAAAAAAAAATAAAATCTTGATAATTGTTTGTCTTTTGTTTTTAAAATGTAGTTAGTTAGTTAGTTAGTTAGTTAGTAACGCTTATTGGTAATGTTGATTGTTAGAGTATGACTAAGTGATGGTAGTAAGGGTACTATAAAGAATTGAAATTGTCATGTTCTTGGAGATTTAGTTCCGTTGGTACCAATTTGGGAAAGAGAGGGTACTACATAAACCCCATAGCACGGATGATAGCTTTGTAGAGTTTCGGTGGTGAACCTGCCTAGTTAATGATCCCCAAGTTGGTTTCACCACAGTATAAGGGATATGTTGAAAACATATTAATCACAGATGGAAATATGGGCACTAATTCAAGGTGGGTTTATCTAAAGGAACTAATCTAAATTTACTAACTTTAATTTAGAGTCTTCTGACTATTATTCGAGGTAATATGAAGGTCCTGTGGTTTAAAGGCACTTGCTGTGGTGAAAGAGTAGGTGTGGTTGTGTTAAAATGGTTGACTCTTGGCAGTTAAATCCCTGCATAGTCTTGGTAAACTTCCATATACTAAACCTTGGACTCGACATAAGTTCTCTGATGACAAGTTAAATTCAAATATCATGGGAAGCTTTGTGCTTGATAGTTAATCAACGACTAACAAATTGTTAGATCATGAACAAAATAGTATAATTTAATTTTAGTTTCTGGAATTTTTTCCTGGTTCCAGGATCCAATTTTCCTTTTTGTGGATATTAAGTAATTTAATCCACTAATAGAAATTTGTGGAAAACTTAGAGATATAGGATAATTATTTGAGAAATCATAATGGGAATTAAACTGGAGGACTGTATCTATTCCAAACAAAAATAAAATTAGTTTAGTTTCTTTTAAAATCTTCTAGAAAAGTACCTGTAAAGATAATTCATAAACAGATAAACAATTATAGGCATATATAAGCAGTCAATATATGATAAGGGAGGAAGCTCATCTTGTGAAAGAATATCTTTTAAACGTAAAAATTATGGGACAGTCTTAATTGATTTAGAACTCACTATCGTAATTTTCCACAAGTGAACCGAACCTCCAAGTACACTATAATCCACAGAAAGGGAAGATAATAATAGCATCTGATCATGTTATTAACCCAATTTTTGAACAGTTTTCAACACAAAACTGCTCTGAGAGTTTCCAATATCTATATTTCACTCATTAGACGCAAGAAATCAGCAAAAATTGAACTCAGGATAACACTGAGTCAGTATATGTAGAGTGAAGAAAAAACATATTAAAGAAACTGTAAGTATGTACTAGGTTAGCACACCAAGTTAGAAGTTAAGTTTTAGGATATTAGTCAGGATACTTAATACAAAGTTAAGTTCAAGATCAACCAACCCGTCTCAACACAGACTTGGTAAACATCAAAAATCAGGAAAAAAATAGCTGATAATAACCAAGATATTTGAGCCAATTTATCTATAAAGAATACAAAGGTAATTTTTATCAGGTAATTTTTATCAATAGAATCGTCATGTAAAGCTAAATACTCATGCATGTTAATCACTATAACTAAAAAAGTTGAAGTCTTAAAAAATCTTTGTATCTTCAAAAAAACTAAATATTTCAAATCTTGATTAATATTTTGCCATCACAGGGCAAAAATGTTTTCATAAGCTTAAGTCATTAGGTAAGCCCAGTACATCATTTATTGTCATTAAAACTGAAAACATTTAAAGACAAATAATATACTCTCTTCAAAAGAAAACTAAATCAATCTTGTGTGTAAGCAAAAACGGTAACATTTATCAAGCAACATCAAAAATTTTCACTTACTGTATCATACATATAAGCAGTTCCAAAGTCCTGGAGATGAACACAAGCCCTATCTACTGCTTAAACTATTATACCTAAACCCAAGAAACCGAAAAGCACAATAACATGAAAATATTATTCTTGACAGCACTATGTATTATTTGGTGCAAAGAGCCATCTGTTTTATAAAGTACGAACTGTTGAAATGATCAAGTTTAGAATATTCTAGAATATTCTAGAGGTCATTAAATAGATTGAATGACTATACTTGATCATTCATTAGAATTAATCCTAGGTAATCTGAAGAATATAAATAA
>JAJLWZ010000072.1:0-39682 GCA_030571035.1 Yamadazyma buinensis
ATATATATATATATCTAGTCATACTAACTATATGCACTTCCACAACACTGTACCATCCCTATTTGGGTGAATGTTGCATATCTCATGTACTCTCTTCCATTTTTAGGTAAGTTTTTTTTACGTGCCACAATGTGTCTCGAATCTACTTGCAAAATACAGTTAAATCGCGATATCACAAAAAAGGTAAACACAAAGTTTCTTAAGAAGATCAATATGATTGAAGTCTCATTAGATGACTTTTCCCTTATAGAACAGTGTTTTACAACCTTTCTACATTCACATATATATGGAAATGATGTGCTAACCCAATCGTTAAAATCAAATGTTACAGAACAATTCCATGATCCTAAACATGTTAAACATTTTGCCAATGGATTTATAGAGAAAGTGCTAAATAATAGCTATAAAAATTTGGATTCACAAATTGTATATAATGGATTCATGTGTTTATATCATTGTGCATCAAAGCGAAAGGAATTACTTGGAATATTGAAAAAACACCAAACTTTTGTAATAAATCTTTTCACAATGAAACAGTTTGAAGAATCATTTAAGCATTTAAAAGTAATTCATTGTGTAATAACAAGTTATTTGTCTAACGATACATGTAACTTTTCAGAGGTAGAAGATATAGTACTTTGTGAGGGTATCAGCTTTACTAATGCAGTTGTTCACGAACAGGCCGCTAACTTAATAGTAGCATTTCATTTTTTATGTTTGCAATGTTTAATACAATTTATTTCAAATGATATTAAAGCGATATCGTCCAACTCCCATTCATTTGTTAACTTAGATTTACTAAATAACATGCCTGGATACTTTTTATCCTCACATAATTTTGCAAAGTGGTTAAAACTAATCGATGATAGAACATCACACGAAAAGCATTTGAATAATGTAATAAAAGTTTTGAAAGGTTTTATCAAATTATGCACAGTAATTTCCAGAAAGGAAACCACTATATTGATTCCAAAACAGAAATTTGAAATCAAGTTAATGGAATTTGAATATTTGAGAGATACAAAAATCCCAGAAATTGATGATTATTTAAATAATTCAGATCTTGACGATTTTATAAACGAATTGAAACTTGTGGTAACCGATATTGATTATCAAAATGAGCTGCTTTTAGTTTCTGCAGATGATATTCTTTCCACTGTTTTGTCACTAGAAAATCATCCTGAAAATGTTAACAAATTGAAATCAATGCTAATGCGCTCAAGTTCAGACCTTTATACTAACCCTGAAATTGTTCAGTCATTGAGCAGTTGTATTGACAAACTTAATATCACATATTGTACTGTATTCACCAAGGCCATTTTGAATTGCATTAAAGTAAATTTCAAACAGTTCAGGACTATTACAAGAAATCATTTCCAATTATTTGACAAAATTGTAATGAAATTTAAAGATATTTCAGAAACAGATAGTTTGGTAGAAATAAATAGCAACTTATACTTTATACTTTCAAAATTCAAACAATATAAAAGGGTAAGAAATCTTTCAAATTTAGCATACAATAAAGGTTTAGAATTATCTTCTATAAAATTATTCGAGTTTTCAATAGAATCTGAATATTTTATTCTTAATGCCCAAGGATCTGATTTGAAGGATATAAATGAAAAGTTTTTGCACACAAAGATTGAAAAGATTGTAGCTTTCTTATCCAAGACAAATACCGAAGACAAATCATTTGATATATTATATAAATATTTAAAGACTTTGAATATCAATAGCTTGTCTGATGTTAGTATCATTAGTCCACAGATCTCATCTTCATTGGCAACTTGTTTGAATTCAAAGGTGATAGGTATCCTTTTTGGTGAATCAAGTGAATTTTCTGAAATCTTCAGAGCTGCTTTATTTATCAATATAGCTAATCTGTCAAAGAATTGTATTAATCAAATTCTTGAACAATTGCATCTCGAAAACAGCCTTTTAAAACTTTATTGTGTATTTCATTACTATAACGTGAAAGAGTTGGGTAATTATTTGGATCTTTATGATATTAAGGTTGATGGACCAATGTACTTTTTGTTAACGAGCGGTATTTTAATAAATAAAAGTATCAATATGAATTGGAGTTTAGAAAATATTACAAATTCAGTTAATTTATTTACACAATACTTGAGTTTAGACACCAAGATTAATGAATACGAACTAGAAATTTTTACTTCAATTAGAAATTATTTGAAATATAATAGAATGTATGGATTATTGAAAGAAATTATTATTAATTATAAACAAAAAAGGGATTTGTCTATCGAACCAGTTTTATTAAAATATGATTTTACCATTTTATTAGATTACGCCGATTCATGCTTATATTATAGAGATTTTGAAGAAGTTGAACATACCTTAACTAAAACAAGTGATCTTTTAAAGCAATTATTCAACGAATGTAAAACTTTAGTCTCAGCTAATGATATGTTGAATTGGAAGTTGCTTCAATTAAAATTCTTCATTGAAGTCAATGATTTGACTACTGCAAATTCAAAACTTGATATAATGATAAAGTTTGTGAATTCAAAATCAGAATTTTCATTAAATAGTCAGAAATCGTTATCATTGACCGACAAATTATCCAATTTAGTTTCAGTTGCCAAGTTTAATAAAGTTACCTCCGATTTGAATATGAAGGACAAGAATTACCTTGAATCATACTATCATTTGAAAACTGGTATTAAGTTGACTTCTTCAATAGTTAAAAAGATTCCTAATACTTTGACTGCCAATATCAAGAATAATTTAAAATGGGAATGTATTGACATACTAGGAAGTTTATATGTAAATATGATCCAAACCTTGAAGATGTTGTACATGACAAGAGAATTACGTTTTTATATAGAAGAATTGAGACAAATAACTAACTCAAACTTTAACCCAAATGTCAATGCTATTTACCATTATTATTTATCTGATAATTATATTTTACTTCATGAAATGGATGATGCTAAAAGGGAGTTAGAAAGGGGAGATGATATTGTTGTCTTGGATATTAACCCAGAACTTAAATATATCCAAGCCAATAGTCATTTATTGATGTCAGCTTACAAAATGGATTCTGAATCAGTTTCTCGTTATTTGAAAATAATTGATGAATCCAAAGAGCCATTAGAATATCTTACGTCTTGCTCAGAAGTGAAGTACTTGCTGAGTATTTTTACAGATATTCCAGATTTCAAGGATCCCTTTATCTGGCTGGAATTGGTTTCTTTCAAGAATAAATTCAAGATAATTTTAAATCAACTAGCTTCACAACCTTTGTTCAATGAAATATCCAATTCTGTTGTAATTTCACCAAGTTTAAATGGTGTAGGAGATTCAAATAGTTTACTGGAATTAAAGGATGAATTAATTTTGTTTTTAAATGAAAATTCAAAGTCATTGCAATCTCATGAATTTAAGGATATGATTTCATTATTAAATGATGTTGTAAGTTATGGATCTGCATTAAATAACGAAAATTTGTTAGAAGTTTATCAACTCACTGATATAACTAGAGCTTCTCAAATCATTAACGAGAAGTTAGCTAATTCAGAATTACCAGATCTTGGTATAATTCCTGTTAATTCCAAAACTTTTGCTTCAATACCCGACACCAAATCTAATTTTGTTGAAAGTTTTAAACTTTTACCTGATAATTGGTCAATCGTAACTATTGATATGGATATAAAATCTAATAGCTTATTCATTACGAACTTGAATAAATCAACAGATCATGAGCCGGTTACAATAAAGCTACCATTGGATAGAATGTCACAGTTTGATGCAACGATCTCTCCTTTGAGATATAATGAAGCTGTAGTGAAATTAAATGATACTATTTTAAAGAGTGATGCTTCAATTAAATCGAATGTTACTTCAAATATCAAGTCAAGTGATGATAGAAAAAATTGGTGGAAGTTAAGGTTTTCGCTTGATTTACAAATTCAGGAATTACTTGATAGAATTGAACATGATTGGATTGGTGGATTCAAGGGGATCTTCGGCATTAATCATTCAGTGCTGAATAAAGTGGTTAATAATTTTAATCAATTATTAAAAAAAGTTTTACCATCTAAAATCAAAGGAAATTTAAGGTTTAATAAACATACCGTTAGTATATTATCAAATGCAATTTTGAATAATAACTTGGACTCCAGGAATGTCGAATACGATGATGCTAAAAAGAAAATGCAGATCATGGAAGATATACTTTATTATGTAATAGATGCGCTTATTTATAAAGGTGAAGCTATTGCTTATGATGAGGTTGATATGGATAGATTTATTAGTGAATTTTTAGAGCTTCTTGAAGGAGAAACTACAAGTAGTATTAATTCAGAGGAAGATCATATTATTTTAATTCCATCTTCAAATTGTTGTCAAATTCCATGGGAATCATTGAAATGTTTATCAGATAAATCAGTATCACGTATGCCCTCAGTCCAATCAATATTTGAACTTTTAAATTATCAAAGTTTATCAATTCAGAAACAATTCAAACTAACTTATTTAATTAACCCTGGCGGTGATTTACAAAGAACTGAGAGAGTATTCCGACCTATGTTTGCGAACAATAGTTCATGGGAAGGAGTAGCTGGGACAAAACCGAAAGACAATAATGATTTTCTTTTAAATATTATCCAAAATGATCTTTTTGTATATATCGGTCATGGTGGATGTGAGACATACATTAGACCTTCTGAATTGTACAAATATTCCAAAGATATGAGATTACCACCCACATTATTACTTGGATGTTCTTCGGGGTCTTTAGATACAAATGGAATCTTTGAAAGTAATGGGAATGTTTATAATTGGATTAGTTGTGGGTCTCCAATGGTTGTTGCAAATCTTTGGGATGTAACTGATAAAGATATTGATAAATTTACTTTATCTGTCTTTGAAAAATGGGAATTATTTAATCATGATATAATTCATCCTACTGATTTAAAACCTGAATCCAATATGAAACATATGGGAGTCTGTGTAAAAGATAGTAGAAAAATTTGTACATTAAAATATCTTAATGGAAGTGCACCAGTAATATATGGACTTCCATTATCTTTATAGCATAAAACATTTAATACATATTAAAATAGAAATAAAAATAAGAAGAAAAAGCAAATTTACTAAAGTGGACTCTAAGTTCCGTCATTATACTCATTTACTACACTCTATAAAATATATGACTTGAAATCTTTCTATAATTGTGCTAACAAAAAAATGGAGACTCAACTTTAATCATCCAAATCAGGACCTTCTTCTGCATTACCATTAGGTAAGATATTTTGTTCTACAATTGGATCCGCGTCCGAAGTCTCTTCAGCAGTTGCATTCGGGGTTCCATTGGGCCCGAGTCGAGCTGCTGGTACCCTAGTTTCTGCAACGCCAGCTGTTCTTAATATAATATTACCAGCTGTATTGTTTGTAGTACGAGGTTCTTCAACGGTTCCAGTATTATTTGCATTTGTGGAAGTACTTGAACTTGGTATACACCAATTTCTATGACATTGCCATGCTTTCATTTGACAATCTCTTGAGCAATATTTAGTTCTTTTACATCTTCTACATTTGGAGAATTCTCTTGGAACTTTTTCCCATTTACCACATTCAAGATTACCACATTGTCTAACACCACCTCTTAAATCATTTCTTTTACATGAATTTCTCATGATAACTCCTGACCAATAATACATTTCAGTACCAATTAAATAAGTAAATTTCTCAACCATTGGGAATAAATTAACTTTTTGGTACTCGATTAAAGATTCATCAAAATCTGGATCATTTTCAGTATCAAGTCCAAAAGAATTAGAAGAATCTGATTGTTGTGAATCAATATTAAAATTGTTATAAGAATCATAATTCCATTTTTCTTGTAAATATTTCTTTTGTGCTAATCTTTTATTTATTATTGCCAACCTTAATTTCTTACTTTCATTAGCAATATGGAAATTTAATTGATCGTTTAAATTATATTTAGCTAAAATACGATCATATGGATCTGTAATTGATTCGCAATCATAAAGTGATTCATATAATGAAACGGATTTGTTTGGGAAATAAGTGGGGAAAGCTCCAAAATTATCCATATCAGATCCCGAATCAGATAATGAGCCGGATTCTGGATCAGATTCTGCGTTTACAATATCATTAATATCTTCTACATTTGAATCATCCACCCTTATAGGTTCATCAGTCGTTGGTCTAGTAGTATCATCACATAATTCTAGTTTGTCTTGGTCTAATGCAAAATTATCTTGTAAAGAATTTATACCATTCAACATTTGTGGAGAATTTGAAGCAGAAGCACTGAATCCTAATTTTGAATCTTCATTGTCATTGTCATTATCGTTATCATTATCATTGTCATTATCAATATCATTGTCATTATCTTCATTAATGTGATTAGTTGAAGTAGTTATATGATTTCCAGCTAAATTACTATGATTCAATGTACCTAATAATTTTGATTTCCTTGATTTTGGTTTAATAGTCGGTCTTTGTTTAAGTTGAAGTTTTTTCAATCTTACTTTTAATTCCTTTTCAGCTCCCAATTTTAACTGTTTAAATCTTACACTCATATCAATCACAAAATGAGAACTTTGTAAAGTTTCTTTCAAATAAGAATATTTTGAAATATATGCTAATAATTGTAATGCCCAAACTATATCTTCATCTTTTGGAATAACAACACCTGTATCTGTAAAATTTCGGGGTATACCTTTTGAAATAGCAGCGGATGATAAATGATATACATTATCTTGTTGTAAATATAAATCTGATAAAAATTGTAAATTGTTATCCATCTCATAACTTTTTTCTTTTATAAATCTTGTATCTAATAATTCAGATTCCTTATCTTCTCTTAACTTCTTTGCTATCAACAACATCATAAATCTACTTTTATTGGAGGTATTAGTAGAATAAATTCCATCTAAGTCGTATTCTTCTTCTGTTTCTTCATAAAATTCGGATTTTGACTTTGATTCCTTTTCTTCCTCTCTTAATAATGTAAATAACTGTTCAAGAGTTAAATTTTCATAAAAGTCCATGCTGATAACATTTGAACTATTATTTAAAGATGCAAATTGATGAGGATGATTAGAATATGAAATTGGATTTACTGATGAACCAGCAGTAGCAGTTGGTGGGAAATTATTTTGGAAAGGTTGGAATTGAGTTAAAAAGTTTAAGTTTTCACGTATTCTATTATCTCCCGTTAATCCACCAAAAATATTTGAATCAGTAGCCAGGGCAGATCCAGCAGTATTCGGCGCTGAATTAATTTCATCTTCACTGTTGACATTATTGGTAGTACCTTGAGCTGATACTGATACTGAAGCAGATGCAGAAGGTGGCTGCGATTGTGATTGCATTTGTGACAGCCATTTTATCTGACCTGGATAGTTGAATGCTGAATCATTTAATGATAAATAATTATCTAAAACTGTTGCAATAATTGGAAGTATACCTGCTTTAATAACTCTTTTTCTTATAGCTTCAGTTCCTCTAGTACCGATTAAAACAATACATTGAAATGCTAAAGCCCATTTCCAACTAGTTAATAATCTTTTTTCTGTATTGAATACGGTATCGTTTGCATCAAATGTAACATTATGACATTCATGAAGGATTTCAACTAATCTCTCAACCCCTCCATCTATTGATAAAGTTTCTCTTATTTTAGGCAGTGATGTTACAAGGTAAGTCAACTGATTTAATGAACTCACTAAAGGCTTATCACTAGTGACATCTAAAGCTCTTCTATCATAAAAACTTGGGGCTATGGTAAGAGCAGCTTTATTACTACTTATTAATTTGTAATTGGAATCACGCATTAAACTAATAGTTTTATGAAGACACTAAAAATAAGGTAATAAGCTGAAAAATATTAAATATAGTAATCAAAACTCTGTTGTTTATATATGTGATATGTGAAAACAATTCTATGACCTTCTTGATACCTTTAGTAATTGTATCGATTTAATATCTGGTAACAAACACAAAAGGGAGTATGTAAACCTGTAAAAAAAGGGTATGAAACGTCCAAAGTCGCTAATCTTTGAATTCACAAATGAGTTGCGAAGTTCTTTAAACTGTAAAGAAAGCTTTTGATACAAAAAGAAAAGTCTATTAGCTTCCTATTAATGATGTGGAGAAGATTCTCTTTACTGACTAATTGGTTCTTTTGATTGAATGGCTACAAAAATTTTAAAACATGCGAATGTCGCTCGCCTCCCAATGCGATATTTCTTAAGTCAAGCGACATAAACGGATCAATAAAAAAGTGTACAAGGCTGAATTTAGAGTGGATACATGTAAATTTTATTTGATAAGTCGGAAAACATACTACAAATCAGAAGAATTTAGGTCGAACCTAACACTTCCACGTCTATTAAATATGAGCCATATTTGAGACTCATTGTAATACCTTTGAGTCTATTATTCTATTCTAATTTTTATTTTCTAAATTAATGCTTCTACTTTAGATACTAATTTCATTGATTGTTCCATGAACATTAAAGTTAAGATGGAGTGAGGTCCAATTCTAAATAATTGAGCCCAGAAACCTTTGTAGAAAGCTGTGACACCTTCAGTTTGGAAAGTTTTTACAATACAATCAATTGGGCCTTTATATAAATCACCTTTTTGGTTATAAACTCTAGTTAAGATAACATCCCATGGGTTCATAACAATAGCAACAACTAAACCAGCTGCTGATGATGATAAGAAATGTGTTAAGATTGAATCTGGGGCAGAAATCTTACTTTCAACAATTGCATTCTTAGTATAGAAGTAAGCTGGTAATTGACATGATGAACCAGCCCCGGTTCTTAAGATTGCTGCATCAACACCTCTAAATAAACCTTTTATACCTTCATTTTTGTAAATCTTCCTCAATCCATCCCAAGGGGATTTATAAAAAGTTTGTTGACCTACTGCATGAGTAGTTTGAGCAGATCCCTCAGCTACAACATTAGCAGCAGCACTATAAGATTGCATTCTTGTTTTGATTAAAAATAATGGATTAGCAACAATAGCACCACAAACACCAGATATGAAACCAGATGCAACATTTATTGACATAGTTTGAGGAATAATTCCTTTGGCAAAAGCTTCAGGATTGAAAAATTCTGTTAAGAGTTTTCTACTTGGTTCATAAAATCCGAATCTACACCCATTTAAACCAATTTGGTAAAAATAACCTGAGACTAAACCTTTTTGCAAACCTTTAATACCTTCATGTCTATAAATGACACCAAATGCTTGGAGTGGATTTTTATATAATTTTGGAATATTTTTGTCAGCTTTGGCTAATTCACCTTGTAACTGCATTCTAGTTTTGATTAATTCAATAGGATTAGTAAAAGTAACGGCCCCACAAGCAGCTAAAGCACCGGCCGCAAAACCCCCAGCAGTGGATACCTTAGGAGTCTCCTTAGAGGTCATTATTCAATTCACTTTGTTATTTACCTAGATGTTAGCTATGAAAACAGCGTCTGACTTTTCAAATTTATAAAACTTTCGCACCGATAAGATGGTATAGGAAGGCCGTTGCCGCTCCACTAGTTTTATAGAATTTTATTCCATCAACTGATCCTAGGAAAACTGACGTTTGCTGATTTCATTTATTGATATGCATTTAAATATGCATTCTACTTCAAGTAGTTATATCCGACTCGCATAAGGGCATATTTCATAAACAACTCGATTCAGTTCTGTTAAAGAGAATTCGTCTGGTCGTGTAAGGTGGTACCATACACTTTTAAAGGATTCGATATCTCAAAAAATATGAGTAACTTGTTTGTGTTGATATGACAGAATTACCATCATCCACAATTCAACAGATTAACGAGTTTGCCAAACTACATAGACTAAATGTACAATCTGTTATAGTTTTAACATCAGAACTTAAGCTAGTAGGCACAAAGAATTATGATTCACCAGAAAAAATGGTTGAAAAATTGTTACCTATACTAAAGTCTGGGATAAACTATACTAATCTAGTCATGGATGGTCAGAATTTGTTCCTAATATGCAAAGAATCATTCATATTCATATTCATTGTATTATAAAGCAAGAAAGCTAAAAAAAAGCCGGACTGAAGTTTAGAGATTATAGAAGAAAAAGAAGCGTTAAAGGTTAGACTATCTTTGTTTGTACATGTATATATACGATATTCATTTCCAAATTAATAATAATTGTATTTTGCACTCATTGACATGTGTAGATTTACTATACTAAAATACTGTTCCTTCCGTTCTTAACATAAACCTGAAAAAAAAAGATTCAAGCTAAAATGTTAGATTCTTAATGTCGTATCAAACTTATAATGAAGGGAATTTTTTGTCATCTTCAAGGTTGACTTTTGAAGCTGGAGCTTTAGCAGCAGATTTAGCACCACCTCTTGGGGCAGCTTTACCTCTGGCAGCACCTCTACCTCTTGGGGCTGAACCTCTACCTCTTGAAGAACCTCTACCTCTTGGGGTGAATTCACCTCTAACTGGAGCTTGATCAGCAAAAGTAGCATCAATATCTAAGAATTTCTTTTCTTTTTGAACTTTAGTTTTGGTTTTCTTTTCTACTAAAGCAGCATAGTATTCTTCTTTTTGTTTTTCAATTTTTTCTTCTGAAGTCCATTTTGATTCATTTCCTTGGTTAGCAGATCTAACAACTTTTTTACCATCTAATTCAGCTTGTTTTAATTTTAATTCTTCAAAGTAATCGTTTAATGATCTTTTTGGAGCTTCGTCGACAGCAACTTCATCATCTTCTAATTCAGCAGCAGCATCTTCTTCAGCTTCAACTTCATCTTCTAAGTTAGCTTCACCATCTTTTGAACCCCAACCTTGAGAAACTTTTTTGGATGAATCTTTTTTGTCAGTTCTTGAGTGACGGTCAAATGGTTTTTTTTGGTGTTTTGAAGCAGTTGATGATGGACCTTTAACGGATTTGTTATCATTTTTAGATTTTAAAGCACCTTCGTTACCACCAACTTTTTTCTTATTTTTAGCTTTTGATGGATCAGCTTTTGGAGCTTCATCAGTTTTCTTACTTGAAGTACCTTTTTTAACAACCTCTCTGGTAGCTAAAATTGGTTCTGCATCTTCAACATCATTTCCTAATAAATGAAATAAGTTCTAAAAGAAAAATGTTAGTAACTAAACTTTTTAATGTCACAAATGAAATATTATAGAACCATTAAATTTCATAAAAATAATGAGGGTAAAATAGCCCAATTAATTACCTAATTTGAAGGGGAAATGCTATTTGATAACATAGATAATATATGGATCAATAGTTCTATAATTTGGGAAGGAACCTTCTAAAATTCTTTACATACTTTGTTTTCAAAAGACATGATTCTAGTTTGAAAAATTCAGTGAGTTTTTTTCTGGACGTTTTGGTCGCAATACTTTCTATGAAAAATTTTCATTTTTTCAGTCTGACAGAATCTCAGTAACTTTCAGACTGCATTAACTATGCACGTACGAGTTTAATGCAGCACTGGTAAACTCAGTACCCCATATTTCAAATTCTAGTATATAACCTAAGAGAAAGAGAAACGCAAACACACCAAAATTTTTATATTTATACAAATATGAATATTGACTCCTTACATTAAGATAAATATACATCACGGACTCTAATTAAGTACGTTTGAATAGCTTGTCTCAATTCGGGGGATAAACTTTTCAGGAATAATGATAAAATTGAATCATACATTTCCAGATTAAAACTTTTGAATTCTTTATCATTCAATTTCGAGAACCCATTTAATATCACAATAATTACAGGTCTCCATGTTGATAAGTTTCTTTGTTGATTTGTTTCATCAAAAGATGCAAATCTTTCGATGATACTATTACATAATGGGATAATCTCATTAATTAATTTTAATTTATCTTGCTCTCCAGTCTTATTATCATCACCATACATTCTGAAAACTATGTTGATATAAACTGCAGATGAGGAAGATTCTTGTTTTAATAAATTTGGTAATCTTTCAATAATTCCAGCATTCCATAATCTAACTCTTAAATCATAATTATCATTAAATTTTTTAGCAAATGTATAACTCTTCTTTAATAAGCTTGCTAATTTAAGTAATTTGTCATATGGTGCAACTTCATAAAACTCTTCATTGTCAAATAATTCATTTACTGTTTCAATCATTAATAATTGTAAAACACATTTGATAACAATAGCCGATTTATCCTGGTTTCTCTTGATAATATCTTTACTTATAGAATTATTTCCAACATCGCCATTTTCTGTGTGACCTTCGTCATCTTCATCTACCGAACCTTCACTTCCTTCTTCCTCATCACCTTCTGTTCCATTTGCCAATTCATTTTCTCTTAAAGGATCTAATTCAAATAATTCAGTGGCTTCAGTTAATGAAAATAATTCACCGAAAGCTGAAATGATTAAATTCCATTCTTCGTCATTAAATTTAGAAGCATCATCTAATAATAAACTATGTAAACAAGATCTTCCGATCCTTGCAATTGTATCATTTTCCTGACAAATACAACTTGTCAATAAATCTAAATAATCCTTTAATCTAATTCTTAATGAATCAAAATAATGATGGAATAAACCAATCATATTTCTTAAAGCTTGGATTAAAGTGGTTGATAACCAGACTGAGAAATTATCATCAGCGTCTTCCATTTTGCTAACTTCCCAACGTCTACCTAAAGCTGAAAAAATTGGGAATAATAATTCTTTACAAATTAAATTCCAGAAATCAGTATCAAAATTATCTCCATATTCCAATAAAATTTCAAATAAGTAGTTTAATGCTTTTGCTCTAACTTCTAATTCTTGACCAGTCATAATGATATCATGGAAACCATGTAAGATTGGGAACCATAATTTAATTAAAGTTTCATTCTTATTATCAGTTTTTCCTAAATATTCAATAGCAATTTGATTAACTAATCTTTGTAAAACATCTAATGAAAGCAAATTAATTTTTTGGAATCTACCATTCTTGCATAATTCTGTAAAACATTTTATCAAGTCGCTAAATGCATCTTGTTTTCTAACTGGTTCCATATATTTCTTATTGATATTATCAGCCATTTTGAAAGTTTTATGCACTAAGGTTTCTTTATTCTCTTGAGCACTACAGATTAAAACTGCAAAAATGGTTTTCCAACCACTCTTTATTTTATCCAGTTTAGCTAAAATCATATTATTAATACATTCTAAAATCATATCTTTAATTTCTAATGATTCATTATTCTTAATAATATATTCAAAAGGTTTTAAGAATTCACTTTGGAATTTAAAATGTGCTAATTCATCAATTTCAAAAAATCTCATTGATAATTGTCTTAATGAATCAATTGCAAAGATAGTAACATTTAAATTAGGGTGGCAACCAACAGTGTTAAAAGTTTCACCCATGGTTGACCATAATTGTGACCATTCAACTCTAATACGGGTCATATTATAATAACAAATATCGACAATCTTTTGTAATGAGAATAATCTTGGATTCATGCTTTGACCTGAACTTTCAATTTCTTCAATGGCAACTTTTGATAATGATTTAATAAATGAAATAATACTATCACCATTTAAATCAGCTGTATTTACAAAAACTTTATCAATAGCAGTAGCTAAATCAGAACTTGATAATAATTCTGCAACATGTACATTTAATTGTTGATTGTGGAATTTGTTTGATGCAGTTTGTGAAGCTGATGGATTAGATGACGTAAACAGTCTGAAAAAGCTAGATGAATTTCTATGATTATTGGATTCGAAAGAATTTCTATTGACTAATTTGGCAACTGAAACATCAGGAATACTTTCTTTATCTATACCTCTTGAAATTAATTGTAATCTTTCTAATTGTGAAATTGAAGTTAAAATAGATATCCAAGTATTATAATTAAAATGATTTCCTTCAGCACTTGCAATTTCAAGCATAAAGTAAATGGCTTTAACGTTCTTTCCTGACATTTCGGAATAATTATTTAAATTTTGGAACTGAATCAATGCACCAATAAATGATTCACTTGCTTCTTTTAAGTCAAACATACAAGCTATTTTGATTGATAATTTAATACCTTCCAAACAATTATTTGCTATATCTGAATCATCATACTCTTTGAAAGGAGCAGTTAAACCTGCTAAGATGGACATCCACAAGGTATCAAGAATCGATCTAACGTGATAGATACTTGAAGCAGCATAAAATACTGAAGTACCATTACTTGAATCATCTCTAGTTTTTCTACCTAAATCTCTAACTAACTTTTCAGTTTTTGTAGACATTTCTCTTGATGCTTGAGTATATGCTTCACGATTTAAATCACGAGCTCCAAAAAGTCCAATTGATTGATTCAGTGGCAAAGCAAGATCTCCATTCAATAAAGCAGCATGTTGTTCACTTTGTAATTTGATTTCATTGTTTGCAATTTCATTATAAATACCTTCCAAATATTCCCTAGGGATATCTTTATTATCATCAATACCTTCATTATTCCTGATAAATTGATCCAATGGCATTTTATTTTTAATTTGAGCTGAATGTAAATCAGTATTTAACATAATTACAGAATATGATAAAACATAAGCTGAATCAGCATTAGCTAATACACCAGGATTACCCATAACGTATCTTTCAGCGAATTTTAACATAAATCTATCAATTTTTTGAGCTTCACCAGGTAATCTAAAAGATTGTAAGAATGTTCTTAAAGCATCAACGAATGAACTATTTGTAAATTCCATTAATTCAACAAATGCATGCATAATTGCGATATTCTCCTCTTTCCCTTCACCTAAATATTCACCTAATTCCCCTTTATCTAATCCATCAGTTTCTAATAAAAATTTGGCAATGTCTTGGGGTTCACTAGATGGGATAAATCCTTTTTGGATGAAAAACTTTACACCCTTTTTAGACTTTTGATTAAATTGTTTTATACCTTCTAATAAAGCCTTCTTACGTTGTTTCAAATTTTCAAATTGTTCTGCATCATCTGTATCATTGTGAACATCTACACCATTAATAGATGGATTAACGAATGATGCATTTCTAGAACCACCGTTACTTGCAGTATCAGAATTATTTGTACTTGATCTATTTCTAGGAAGACTTAATTGAGCAAATGAGTTACTTTGATTTCTAAGATTTGAAGTAGCACCATTAGAACTTATAATACCCTTTTGTGCCCAAGTATATAAAGATCTTAAGAATGCAACAGTACAGTTCAATGCTGTCATCTTTAATGCATATTCTAATGGAAAATGACTATAAATTTCTGGTTCAGGTGGTCTTGATGCCATTGTACTACTAACCAAATTTGATATTCTACTAATATCATATACTGAAACACCTTGACGTCTATTTTCACGGAAAGAAAGCTTTTGTTGAGGAGTTACGTCAACTGGAACTAATGATAATCTTGTTAAATAATTTATAACTCTTTCAACAACATTTGGCATATTACTATCACAATCATAATTTAAGTAAAATTCTAAAATACATCTAGAATCATTTGATAATCTTTCAATAATTGATAATAAGTATCTCTTCTGATGTGGAGTTGAAGTTTTCATTTCAGCAACTGGGAAATAAATTTCATCCCAAAATACTGGGATTTCTCTTTTAAATTCTGATCTAAGGTTTGAAATAATTAACCAGAAAATCTCTAAAGAAAGTTCAAAAACTGGTGCAATAGAAGAAGCAGCATTCCTTGATAATGATAACGAAAGATATTGTCTAACAGCATTGACCAATCTGGTACGTTCATTGCTATTACTAGATATTAAAACAGCATCATAACTTAAAAAGATATCAATATATTGTTTTAAAATTGTATGAATTATATGCAAAGATAATAATTTTGAACGAACTGAGTGACTTCTCATATCTAAAGTATCACTTTCAATATCTTTAACTGATAATTTACACATTGCTCTAAATATCAAAAACGCATCTTTCACGACAATATCTTCAACTGTATCATCAGGATTATTCACTTCACTAACTCGGAGACTATCTTTAGTTTCATCATTCAAGTTTTCTAAATTTCTTAATGTTAATCTTTCTTCAGTTGGTGTTGGTGCAACATCTCCCATGTCATCATTACTAAAATTACCAGGTGTTCTTAATTGTATTGAGCTTTCACTTTTACGTGATCCAGCAAGACCAGAGTCGATAACTCTTTGAAAAACAGTACCAATTACTTGAGTTAAAATACCTTGAGCAACAGATTGATTTCTTGCAGTCAAAGAAAATATAAAAACATTATAAATCAGTCTAACAGCTTTTAACAAAGCAGCTCCGTGACAAGGCATTAATAAAATACTATGCATTAAAGCTCTTACAACTTGTAATTCGACTTCTGGATCAGTACCTTCCCCTTCGAAACAAGACGCAATGACATCAATGGAGTCTTCAGTTAATTTTATTTTTTCTTTATCATCGTCGAATTGTCCATAATCGAATAATTTTGCAAATAAGTCAATTGCTTTGGATTTGAAATCATCTGAGCCTAATTCACACATGGTTTTTAACGCTGAAAATATCAAACCTGGATCTCTTGAAGTTATATCACTTAAAGAATCAAGAGCCTTTTGTATTACAGTTTTCAAAGATTCATTCTTTTTAGCCTCTTTAGTCTCTAAGATAACAGAAAATGTTTTCTTAAAAATATTTGAATTATCAACAAATGCAGCGGTTGAATTGACTGACGCCAATGATCCTTGACGTGTATGTCTTCCATTCTTCACAGGTGACAGCGCAGGAGTACCATTTGATCTATCTTCCAGGGCGGTCAAAGTGGTCAGCGTGGCACTAACATTCTGATCTCCATTGTTCTCGGATGAAGTCTCATCGGCCAACTTATCTTGATCCTTATCATCCTCCACCTCGTTAATCACTATACTAGTCAATTCACTTGGAGTTTCTTGTTCAATTACCGTGTCAACATTACTTGATTCGGCATCCACCTCCCCGTTGGATATTGAAGCTTCAGGTTCAACTTCAACCTCAGGTTGACCTTCGGATGGTCCATTACCATTCGGTGACGGTTCAGATTCTGTTTCTTCTACTTGCAATTCAGATTGTTCCTCCGTGGTATTATTCAGATTCTCTGGAATAGTAGATCCATCATTCTTTTTTAGATCTTCTTGAGACATATTCTTACTAAATAAAAATTCAGTTCAATTCTAAAATTCAAGAAAAGTATATACTTCCTTTCTTCTCTCTATTCACTAGGAATTATATTTTAAAGTTGAACTGTCCTTAAACTTTATTCTATCAATTGATTAAATAGTCGTCAATTACAAGGTTGTACCTATTAAAATTGTTTATCCACTTCGATCTCGATTTCTGAGACCCTCAACCAGAATCTCGAAAAAAAAAAAAACCGACCAGCGCACGATTCGGTAGGCTCAGATTTTTATGTTAGGATTTTTTGATAAGAGAGGAACAGAGTTTAAATTATAATTGAGAAAGATCTTACGATTTAAAACACAAATATATTATTTAACAACTAAAAACATGATATCTAAAATTCACTTAAGGCAACAGCAGTAGCTTGGTAGTCATCGTGAGAAATTGAAATACTAACACTCTTGACACCGGCAGCAGCAGCAGCTTCTTTAGCTGAACCTAATAATTCAACTTTTGGAGCACCATTAGAACCTCTAGTAACTTCAATATCAATTAATGAAGCACCGGCACCTTGAGATTTAACACCTAAAGCTTTGAAAGTAGCTTCTTTGGCTGACCAAGTACCAGTGAATGAAGCTTGAGGGTTTGATGATTTGAAACAGTACTCTTGTTCAGCTTTGGTAAAGTTTCTTTCAATAAAAGTTTCATTGTCTAAATTAATAGCAGATAATAATTCAACATCAACACCAACACCTTTACTTGATTTGTTTAATGAAGATAAAGCTTTAGCAGTTTCATTTGTAACTTTACTAAGGTAAGATTTTGATGATTGAATGGTTTTTTCACTAAATTTATATTCTTTGCCTTCTTGAACACGAGCTAATGGATCTAAGTAAACAACTTTTTCTAATTCATCACCATATGGAGCTTTGTTCTTTTCAACAAACATAGTGTTTCTAGTAATAGCATTGTGCATGTATCTGTAAGTCTTCTTATAACGAGCAGAAACTTTAGTAGCATAATCCTCATAAGTAGTTTGATCAAGACAACCATATAAGTAATCTGGGTGAATAACAATGGATTGAGCACCTTTTTGACCGAAACCGAATGAAGTAACTGAAACAGCTTTAATACCATCAGTTTGAATTGATCTTGATGGGAATAAGACATAATCAAATTCTTCTAAGACTTTATCAACATTATCAGCATTTCTGTTACCTGGAACAATACCAGTTTCTAAAATTTGTAAAGCACCATTTAACATCCAAGCACCAGCAGCACCCTTTGGATGACCAGTTAAGAATTTTTGGAAAACACCATAAACTGGGTTACCTTCAGTTCTTCCTAAATGTTTCATCATTGAGTGAACAGTTAAAGTTTCATTCTTATCATTAGCTTTAGTTGAAGTACCATGGAATGAAGCAACACCTAAATCATCAATAGTTAAACCGAAAGTAGCTAAAGCTCCTCTTAATGGAGCAATTCTTGGATCACCTTTATAGAAATCATTACCCCATTGTCTCTTAGCATCACTAACTTGTCTCTTAGCTTCTCTACTAATTTCTTCAGTTCTTTCAGCTAAGAAATCTTTAATTGAGAATTCGTCACCATATTCTTCTTTAGCTAATTCAGCTTCTTCATGAATAAATCCAAATTCACTATCTCTCCAGTTATCAATTTGTTGTAATCTTTGTTTTAATTGTCTGGCTCTGTATTTGATATTTAATTTAGATGATGGGAATTTCAAGTCACCATGGAATTCTCTAGCAGTAGTTAAAATACCTTTACCTGGAGCTGGGACAGATTTACCAATTTTATCAGAAGCAGTACTGGTCATAGCTAAAATACCATGAATTGGAACACCCATCTTAATAGCTAAATCAGCACTCATAACAACTTGAGTACCTGAACCTTGAGCTTCCATGAAACCAGATCTGGAAGTAGTAGCTGGTCTTGACATTTCAGCTGGAGTTCTACCATGATCAAATTCATCATAAGTATTAGAAGTAGCATTCATGTTAGCGAATTCAGCTGAACTATCTTCTTGGAAATCATCTAAACCACCCACAATACAAATCTTAGCTTTCTTGGATAAAATAGTTTCAATACCTAATTCAACAGATTCAATAGCAGTAGCACAAGCACCAACTGGAGTTCTAATCGGACCAGATGAGGATAATAACAACATATTAATCCAAGCAGGCATAGTATTAATGAAAGATTCTTGTAAAATATCATTTTGAACTGGCTTATCTTCATATCTATCTCTAAACATACCTTTTAAGGCAGAAATACCACCCATACCGGAACCAATACAGTTACCTAATTCTGAAATATGAATATATTTATAGAATTCATAAGGATCAGTAACACCTGAAGATAATAAAGCTTCAACGGTAGCAACTAAAGCGTATAAAGTAACTGGATCAACTTGTTTAATGATATCATCATCAATACCATAAGTTTTAGCATTCCAACCAGTTGGGATTTGACCCGCAACTAATCTATCAAATCTTAAAGCTTTTGGAATATATAAAGAAGCACCTTTTAAGATTCTAATTGAGTATTCACCTGATTCTTCATCTTCAAAGATTTCACATTTATCACCATGTTGACGTTTATATTGTTCAGCGACATCTTTAGCACCTTCAAATGGTTCTAAATCATGTTGAACAACAATTTCTTGAATTAATTTCTTCTTATTTGGATCATATCCACCGAATAATTCTGGTTCAACTAATCTAATACCAGAATGTTCAATAATATGTTCTTCATATTTAGATTTAATTTCACTATCTTCAACTGGAACTTGAGTTTTAGCATCAACCCAACCACTGTATGGTTTACCTTTAATGTTACCATTATGGTATTTAATTAATCCCATAATCCAAGCCATTTCAATAGCACCTTCTAATGAAAATTCACCTTTAGCTTCCATTTCCCATCTAGTTCTTGAGTTACCCCATGGACCAACTTCTGAGAAACCAGTAACAACAACAACACTTTCTAAATCTAATAAACCTTCTAAATCTGGAGCAATTTCTTTAATTTGTTTATATGATTTTAAGCCTGGGAATTCGAATTTCATGTTTGATCTTGGTTTAACCATAACTTTAGCATAATTGTTATCAACATTTTCACCATAAACAGTTTTTTGTTCAATACTTGATTCAATTGCAACAGCTCTTTTAATATCAGCAGTATCAACTAAATCACTTCTTAATTTACTGGTGAATTCTTTTAAGTTATCAATATATTGTAAACCACCATTCAAATCAGCCATAAGTGGTTCTTCTTGACAAACTTGAACAAGTTCAGGAGTTAACAAACCTAAAATGTTGAAAGCCATTTCTTTTTGACTAAAAGTTCTAACACCAGCTTTTTCAATACCTTCAGCAATAATGTTGTTAGCACTCATTAAACCAGTACCTCTAGTCCAACCAATAACAGTACCACAGATAGTTAATTTAGTACCCCAATCTTCAGAATACCATCTGTTGAATAAAGTTTCTAAAGCAATCTTAGATTCAGAATATAAACCATCAAAACCGAAAGTACCATGATTTGGTGATAAAGGTAAAATAACTTGAGCTGGTCTAGTATCAGTTAATTTTCTTGCTTTAACTTTACCTAATAATCTTAATAAATTGGTTAACATAATTCTATGAGCTAATTCAGATCTTGAATCAATGTTATCTAAACCATTACCATTTTCTGGGATAGCAGCGAATGGAATAATAGCATCTAAATCCCAACCAAGACCACCTTGTTTAGCATCATTATAAATATAATCAATTAAAGCATTAACATCTTGGACTGAACCTTGATTAAATGGAACAACAATTAAACAAGAACCAGCTGAACCATATCTTGAATACATGGTTTGGTAATATTCAGTAGTTTTCTTAGAAAATCTTGAAGTAGTAACAATAACTTTAGCACCACCACTGATTAAACCTTGTAAAACTTCAGCACCAATTGAACCAGCACCTGCACCAGTAACTAAAACTTCTTTACCTTTGAAAGTTAAACCATTAACTGAACATGATTCTAAACCATCTAAGTATAATGAAGATAATTTTTGATCATATTCCCAACCAGTTTTTGACATTCTTTGAATATTTAAGAATGGAATGGTTTGAGGTGGAATAGTTGAAGAAACAGGTTGTAAAATTGAGGTCTTATCAGGTAATGAAGCAATTTCATCATCTGAAGTTGATGAAGTAATTTCAATTTCTTCTGGTTCTTCATCAATTGGAGTAGTAGCACCAGTAGCAACAGCTTTATTATCAATTTCTTTTGAAGTATCAATATAATTAATTAATTGTTCATATAATTCTTGAACTTCAGCTTTAGTATTCTTTGATAAAGATTGTTGTTTAATAATAGTTTTATAAACTCTTGCTAAATCTTCTTGAATAGTTGGTTTAGCTTCTTGTTTAGTTAATTCACCACCTTGAGCCATTTCATAAACATATTGTTCAAATTTTCTAACTGATGATTTTTCAACTTCTTCATAAACAATGTTACCTTTTGAATCAACTTTAGTTGAAGGTTTAGTAATTTTACTAACATCTTTAAAAGCTGGATCAACATCTAAAACTTGTTTACAATTATCAATTAATTGTTGACCTAATTTTTTAGCTAATTGATAAGTTTCACCTTTATATTCTGGAGTATGATCAATATGATATTGCATAAATTTAATTAAAGTTGGGTTTGATCTATTCATAATTTGAATACATTGATTAATGGTTTCTCTATCTAATGAAGTTAATTTACCAAAGATAATATCAAAATACATTGAAATAACATCTTGTCTTGCCCAATTCCAATAAGAATCATAAGTTCTTGATTTTAAAGCTGAGAAAATTGGTTTAATACCTTTAGCATAAAATTCACCATGTTCCTCTTCCCATAAATCTAATTCTTTTTGTAAAACATTAGTTGCATCTTTTTCTTTGATAAATGATTTAGCACCTTTATTTAAATCAACTTTTAAGTATCTTGCTAAAGTTTCTAATTGTTGTTTAGCTAAAGTTCTATTTTCAGCAGTAATAGCATCTAAAGCAGCACTATCAATAACAGCACCACCGGCACCACCGGCACCAGCTCCTGAATCAGATGCTGATGATAATGAAATACCGGTCATAGCAGCATGTTTTTGAGCTAAACCATCAAAGAAAGCTTTAGCATCATTTTCAGATCCTAATCTTGCAGCTGGTTCATTAACTAAAGCTAATAATAAAGTTGAATCTTGTCTACCTTGAGCAAAACCAAATCTTGTATTAAGATATTTTCTTGCATTAGTAACTGAGAAACCACCAGGCATTTTAGAAGCCATTAATCTACCAATTAAACCAGTTGAAGTTTTACCTAATTGACCATTGAAACTATCTTGGAATTGTTCAGATAATTCATTTAATGGAGTTTCTTCTGGTTTTTCAGGAGTTGAACCAAATTCTTTACCTAAATCACCTAAAATTTCATTTTGAACAGTTGATTTACCATTAACTAAATCTTTAATAGCTTTGGTAACTGGAACAGCATCTAAAGGTTTCTTTAATTTTTGAGCAACTAAAACGTGTAATAATAAAGCAGCAGTGGTTGGTTCATCAGCAATAGCAGCAACTGGACCAGATGGGGCAGCGACTGGGGCGGCAGCGGCAACTGGAGCAGCAGCAACAGGAGCGGCAGCGGCAGCGGCTGGAGCTGGAGCTGAAGCGGCTGGAGCAGCAGGTTTTTCCTTTTCAAGGGATTTAGTAATACTAGTTTTAGAAACTTCTAAATCAGCAGGATCTGGAGTATAATAAATTTGATTAGCATCTTTTGAGTAACATAAAACTTGACGTTGTAAAGATAAAGCAGCATCAAAAGATTCATATTTAGCTTTAATGGTTCTTGAAGCCATACCAGCTAAAGTTGGTGATGGACCAATTTCAACAACTCTTTCAGTTTTATGGTCTTTTAAGAAAACATCTTGAGTTTCAATCCATCTAACTGGAGATGCGAACTGATACGCTAATAATTCAGTTAATAAAGTATGAGAAAGCTCTTGTTCAATTTCTGGACGCATACTTAGTGGGTATTATAAGATATGAATCAGCAATTGACTTTACTATATATTTTTTTTTTTTTTTGAGTCTTAGTTCCCTTTTAAGATCCCAAAATCTTCGCAATTGCAAAAATTCAAAAACTGTTGATTTTTCCTGTATGTAATTCTAAATGTTGGGAACCTTTTTCCAACAAAAATGGGTCATGTGATGAGCTCATGTGACGCGGTCATGTGATCTTTATGAGGTTGCAAAATTTTGGGATAATAGATTGAAGAACAAAGTAACTAATTGAAATGGTACAAGTAGTATATCTATCTGTCATTTGAAATGTTAATAGGATTACAGTGGTATTAAGAAATTTATTTAGCAAGAAATATAGGTACAGATTAAGTATTTAGAAAAAAAATTCAGGATGTGATAAATTCAGGATGTGATAAATTCAGGTTTGGTATGTATAGATACACTATATTATATTGGCATTGAGTTATATGTTACAAACAAAAGACACTCTATCTTTTTCAATGAATTTATTGAACTTGTTGAATCACCATTTCGAACTGGTGGTTTTGAGTTTCAGAGAATGAAAGGGCCAAGTGACCAATCGTACAATGGTAACATTCAATATAACCATCAATTGGTAGAAATATCGATAAATTTTTATAATCGGTTGAAACAGTTCAAATTTAACAAAAGAGTAATGAAATGTAAGAACAACATGTATTACCTATTGAATTGTATAGCTATTTATCAAGCATTCAAACGCTTATATCTCATAGAGTTGTCCTAATGCTTCGATCCCAAACCCATTGATCTACAAAATTAAAAAGTGCAGTGAAAAGTGCAGTGAAACCACTCAACTATATGTCAATAACTAAAACAAAAATCAAATAATTTATATAATTCTATCAATATCAGTAATATTAGCATTTTAATTTGTCAAATACTTTAAAACTTTTGATTTTAATAGAAAGTTAAAACTCTATCATCTCATTTCCCAAACGATACTTATGAAATCTTCCAACAAATTTATTTGACCAAATTAAACTATGCGTCACTAACAAAAGACACTCCAAGTATCTACACCAATCTATTAACCTAATTATAAATTCTTACCTAACAATATATTAACATTTTAGTAATTAAAATCTGTGGTCTATCTTTTTTTTTCTGCATTATCTGTAAATATTTCCATTTAAGACATTGAAAAACAAAAAAAACTTCCTTTTTTAGAATGTACTTCCCTTTTGGGGTGTACAATATTTTTGTGGGATCTGATTAAAAACTATAGAAAAGACACTGAAGAGATCGATAAGATTACAATGTCAGCTAAATAATAAGTCAATTTTTACAGTATCCTGTGTAGTGGTTGTTTTCTACAGTTGAATGAGTAAAAAGTATCACTTTTTTTTATTGACCTTATTATTCAATGTATTTTTTTTAATCGGATTTGCTTTTGTTTCTTTAATTTATTTTAAATCAATTATTCTCTAACAAATTAAAGCTAAATTGACAAAAATCAAGTTAATTCAGTATACAGTATTCAAGATTTGTTTAATTGAACTCTCACTTTAATACTGAATTCACTCGCTACTTGATTATAAATTGGGAAATAGATAGATATAAATTCTTCAAGAAACATAGAGTAATTCATGGATTCTTATTATTCATCACTAACAAAAGACATTTGAAATACCTTCAATCATTAATTTGACTTATTATTTCAACTGACCTAACAAAATATTTGAAATTTTAGAAAATTTTAGCAAATTTAAAACATTTTAGCATATTCAATCTGGATTTCCTCTTTGGGAAGATATGCCCATTTAGGCAATAAAATATTCAAAATTAATTTTTAACATTTTTGCAACAAAATCAGATTAAAAGATTTAATAAATGATACATTGACTGTATGAATAAGAATAAATTGATATAGATCTACTCAGGGGAATCGTTGTTTTACAACTGGATTGAAAAAAATGTAATTTAATTCAAATAAATTCAATTAAATTACATCTCCAATATAATTAAGAATTAATTGCCTACGTAGAGTGATTATTTTACACTTTTCTAACCAAATTATTTAATCAGGCTTTTTCTAATACTGAATTCAAAATTTATTTGACTGTAAAGAGTGAGTTCATTGAACAAAAAATAATTGATTTTATCAAGTTTCATCAATTTTACCATACATCACTAACAGAAACCACTAAAATGCACTATATCTAGCAATGGAGAGTATTATTTCGACTTATCTTATTATTTCAACTTGTTTCAGCGTGCGTTTGTTAGGTAGGCTCTCACTTAGAGCAAACCTGGAAATAACTGAAAGGTGTTTCTAAAAACTTGATTTTCAATTAAAGAAAAATTAATTTTTTTGATAGAGCTAGGTATACTATAATAAAAGACACTTCAAATATTGATAAGAATGTATTAATATATATATAGGATGATATATCTAGTTATTATTTTTTTACATAATAGGCTTGAGCTTACAGTTGTTTCAACAGTTCTGTGGATTGAAAAATTAGAGTTTCATGAAAAAAGTAATATTATTTGATATAATTCAATTATATATCACTATTAAAAGACATTTGAAATATCAATATGAAGGTATTTATAGTATTAAATTTATTAAACTCATATATATGGCATTATTTCTTAAAAACTTTTACGTGGTGTCGCCACAGGTAATGCTGTAATTGTGCTACAAGAGATATTTCATGCAATTTTTTGAAAAAGTTCGATTATATACTAGTAATGAAAACATTATATACTAATTGAATTATCCTTTTGATTTTATTGTCTACTCTTTCTTCAAATTATGATGTTAAATTAGATTGTATTTTGAGGTGATAAAATTGGTTGCAAAAACAATAATTTAAAGAAGATTTATTTATTTGATAGAATCAGACTGAAATATCAGTAATAAAAGTTGATTGAATTATTTATAGAATTCTAATGACTGTATTATATTTACATATCTAATTATATAACAAGTTTATTGAACATTATTTGAAAAGAGATGAGCCAAGCAGAATATGCAATTTGTTTGCATTGTAATTACAAAGATATTCCGATCCCTTATGAAATTCAATTAAAATCCTGAATTGGTAATCACTAACAAATATTGCTTGTATAAATCTAAAGACTTTAAAATAGATATATAATTTTACTAAAATGATTATCGACTTCTGACAAAAGCTACTTGAAGATCTTGTTATACTAAAGTTCTCACACGCCCTTTTGTCTCATCTCAGTACAAAAATTTCAAGACGCACTCAAAAATAAAAAATTTTCCAAATATTCATACATTGTAGTAAATTAAAGGATAGTCACATATACTGGAATTATCAATTATTCTCAATTGACTCATTATATTTGTCTTTTCTTAGTAGTTTACTTACTCTTATGATTTATTTTTAGTTACTTCCGAGAATTACACGTGGTTTAGAAGTAAAACCTACCCAAGACGATGCCTTCTCTTCTACCCTGATTATATTCGTTTATTTTCAGTTTAAATTGGTTTAAGGGAATACTTTCGTAGTTGGAATAATAAATTTGATCATTTCCACCCTGTTTTGGTTTTTAAATTTACATTTTTTTGTTTATTTAGAATTGGTATCAAAATAGGACTAATTTATTGATCTACATCTTTGTTCTCTTAAGAATATATAATGTGACTCATTTCTAAATAAACTGTTAAACCCTTTTTTAGATAAAGAATGGGTCGTAATATAAGCGAAGTTTAAATTAGGAATGTTAACAAGATTGACATTCTTGTACTGTTTTGAAGTATATGAGTAATCTAAAAAATCCCCTTGTCAACTTCCAAAAAAAAAAAAAAAAAACAGTATAAAGATAGTAACATCTACTCTAATACCTGACTCTTTAATATTTACAATGAAGTTAGCAGAAGCATTACGATTAAGAAGTGAACAATCTAAAAGAATTTATCAATTAAAAAATAGGATAAGAGATAATGCAAAAGCACAAGAAGGTGATAAAATTTCTGAAGAACCAAATCAATTAATTAGAGAATTATTTATTGTTGATTTTGAGTTAACTAAATTAGTTACAAAGATTAATATGATTAATAGTGAAATTACATTAAATTATCCATCAATAATTGAAGAAGATGATTTTATACGAGAAATATTTGATAATGATTATGATTTTGATAAATTTGAAGAAACTGATGAAATTATTAAACCAACAAGGAAAACAATGTGTGAAGCATTGATGGAAAGAGAATCAATAAAAAGAAGAATAGATATATTGGAATATTCAATTGAAGTTGGAAATGTTGCAAATGATTTTAATTATTCAAAATCTGAGATTAGAATTGTATCAAAAATTGATTCAAAATCAATTCAAAAAAGAATTGATCATTTATCAAAGCATTTAAGAATTATTGATACAAGAATTCAAGAATTAAATTGGAAAATTGATTTTGAATTAACATTAAAAGAAATTATAGATAATAGAAGGAAAAAGGAAAGAAAAAAAAAATATTATTTTTTTTAAAATAATTAAAATTAAAATTGTATATTAAAATGGGTTAAAAAACGGTTTAAAATGGGCAAAAAAAAGGTCATAGAGATAAAATGTTTAATTTATGGTAAAAAATTTGTTAATAAGTGTGTATGCAAAGAATAATTGTAATCAAAAACTAATTTAAAACCCAAGTATAATGGGGGTCGAAATAATTATACTATAATAGTTAGGAAAACTATTATATCTGAGACTGATCAGAACCCACCCTTTGTCAGCAATCGTATCAGGGCGTTGCATTTCATTATTTTTTTAATCATCCTGAAGATTACCATCATACATAATTACAACAAGAAAGACAACTTACTATTTATAACCGAGAAATCGAGATTGTGGATTAGTTATTGATAAAGAATTATTCAATGCAGAGGGCTGGTAAGGGGATATTATTACAAATTAACCTACTTATATATTAAATTATACTATATTACATTTACATAGGCCAAAAAAGAAAATAAAAAAGCACCTAGGGGTAAAAACCCGTCTATTATGATTAACTCTCAATTCTCTTACCTGAACATAAAGGATTTGGTATAATATTTTTTCCAATATTATAACCAAATTGATCTTGATCACCTCTATTACCAATTATAAAAGTTTTTAAATTTGGAGGGAATTGTTTTAAATCAATATCATTTTCATTAATTTTATTATCGGATAAATCAATTTCAATTAAATTATTATGTAAAATTGGGAATTTATCCCCTAAATCACCAATTTTTAATTCTTTTAAATTATTTACTGATAAATTAATTGACATTAAATTTGTTGAATTATTAATTAAAGAAAATTTATCAAAATTCAAATCAATTTTTTCAATTAAATTATTTGATAAATCTAAATTAATTAAATTATTATTAAAATTAAATTTATTATAATTAATTAAATTATTATTTGAAATTGATAAATATTTTAAATTTTTAAAATCTTTAAAATAATTTGAATCAATATTTTTAAAATTATTAAATTTTAAAATTCCTTGATTAATTGATAATGGTAAATTTGTATCTTTACCTAAATTTTTTAATTTATTATTTGATAAATTTAAAATACTTAAATTTTCAGAAATTATATTATTAAATTCATTTAAATCACAACCAACAAGACTTAATTCAAATAATTTTGATGGGAATGTAATATTTTTAATAATTTTAATTCTATTATCATCAAAACTTAAAACTTTTATTGTTTTGGGGAATTTAAAATCTTTTAATGATGTAATATTATTATTATTAAGATAAAGTGAATGAATTGTTAATTCTTCACCAATTAAATTTTTACTAAAATCAATTGATTCATTTATTTGATTTTCTGTTAAATGTAAAATTGTTAAATTTAAAGGTAAATAATGATTTTTAATATTTTTAATTTTATTTGATCCTAAACCTAAATTTGTTAATTTTTTAGGAAATTTAAAATTTTCAATTGATGTTATATCATTAACTTCTAATCCTAAAATTTTAATTGAATCAGGTAATTTTAATTTAAATAAATTATTACCTAAACCTGTATTTCTTAATTCAAATCTAATTAAATTTTTTGGTAAATTTATATCTTGATTCCAATCAATTGGATTATAAGATATATATAATTCTTTTAAATTTGAATTTAATGGTATATCATTAAAATTTTTAATATTATTTGCAGAAACATTTAATTTAACAATATTATTATAAATAATTTTTGTATTTGATAATTTTGAATTTGATAATCTTAAAGATTTTAATTTTAAAAAAGTTTTTTCATTAAATGAATTAATTAAATTTTCAGGAAAATTAAATGAATAATTTTGAATTGAAAGTTCAATTAAAAATGATAAATAATTAATTAATTTATTACTTAATTTTTTATTAATTTCATCATTTATACCAATTAAATCAGTTATAATTAATTTTTTTAAAGTTTTTGATTTAATATTTAAATTAATTAAACTATAAATTATATTACCACCTGATAAATCTTTAACAAATTTTAATTTTATACTTGATAAATTTAAAGGGAATTCTTTAAAATTTTTTAATATAACATGACCTAAAGTTAAATTTGTTAAATTTTTAGGTAAATTTTTTAAAATAATTGATTTATTTCTATTATAACCATAAATATTTGGGAAAATATTTAAATCTATTAAATTTAATGATAAATTTAATGGATTTATAAATTTAATATTTGAATTAATTAACCATAATCTTTTTAATGAACTAAATTTTGTTATATCAAAATTAAAATCCCCTAAATAATTTGTTAATTGTAAACTTGTAATTGAATTTAATAATTTTGAATGATATAATATACCGAATAAAAAATCAATATTTATAATAGCTAAAATTGAAGGATCAAATTCTAATTCTATATTAAATGTTAATTTATCATAATTATTTAATGATAAAACCATATTTAAAAATTGATTAAAATCAACTAAATCCCAAATATAATAACTAATTGTAATTTCTTGATTTAATATCAGACCAGTTTCTTTATTTAATTTTAATAAATCAAATATTAATTTAAAATCATAAATTAATTGTAGTTGTGATTTTTGTAAATAAGATTTTGTTAGTATATACATAACAAGATGAGTTAAATTTTTGATCCTATTATTAATTGTTATACTAGATTTTGAAATTTCTAAAATAATTAATTTTTTAATTCGTATTGAATCAATTGTATTACCAAGTCGTATTAGATCATCAATTCCAATATATTTAAGGGTTTGATTAACTAATTCATCTGGAAGTTTCTTTAGTATTTCCATTTTATTTATTGTTATAGATGGAAGAGATAATTTTTGTTTTCGCAGATCTGCAAATCCGCAAAGTATTTAATTCCGTTTATTTAATCTGATAGTGTAGAGTCATGATATTGATACCTGTTGTTATTATTAGTAGTTAAGATTATGAAGGTGGAACTCAGGAACTTTTAGGAACTTTTAGGAACTTTTTTGGTTTAAAATGGATGTTTGTGTGAAATTTTAGATTTCTAAGGTTAAGGTTAATTTGTGATAACCTATTGGTTATGGAGTTATAAGAGATATCAGGAGTGTAATGTATATGTGTATAGTGATGTGATCCTCAATGGCAGTATATTATAAGTATTATAACTATTCAAGTATAATTGAATTCGAACTAAGCTCGAATCTAAAACCTATACTACAAATATTCTCTTTTCTTTAAATTATTCAATATGAATTTATTTTCCAAAATTTCTAATTATAATTAACGTGTTTTCCTATCATTAACAACCTATAAATTAATAATTTTAAACAATTTTTATAATTTAAGTAATTTTTCTGATTTAAATTTCAACTATTTATAGTTCGTAAATTTTACAAAATGGTAATGGATTAAAAGATCCGTAAAAATCACTAGAAAAATCATATAATATACTTTGAACTTACATCTGTAGATTTAGAAACTAATAAGTCACATTATCATAAATTTATATATATAAAAAAATCATTATTAAATTAATGTACTGCATTTAATGCACGTTACCCCAAAATCAGTCAGATAACAAAGGGAGCATTATTCTCCACAGGATCTGCAATAGTGGGAATTATCCTTAATATCTATTGGTATCAACAAGTAATAACTAGAAAATTATACACCTGATTATTATAATAAATATATATATAAAAGATCTGCCAGATAAGATAACAGAGGGGGACATAATTGGGGAGAAGATTAAGGAGAAAAAGCCCTTTAGATAATAATTTTGATAATCCTTATCAGCTCGCCTCGCATTTTTTGTGTAAAAAGAACACCCGTTTCAAGCGTGTTTATTTAAAAGTCAATTGAAATCAATTTTGGTTAGCATTCAAATAAACATGACTAATCAATACAATGATCAATTAAAAATCAATAAGGTTCATGTTACTAGTAAACGAGGATATGAATTAGGTTCAACTAATGCAACTTGGAAAAAAATTAAACAAGCTACAAATATCCCTGTTGATAGATCTTTAATTGATGAAGAAAGTATAATTGAATATGGTAAATTAGGTGAATTATTAATCATTTATCCAAAATCTAAAGTTATGGAAGTATGGTATTGGAGTCCACCTGATGAAAATTCAATTTCAAAAGATTTTAGCGGTGATACTTTATATTTTTATGGACAATATAATATTCCAAAAATTGTTGAAGAAGTTGAAAATGTTGAAAATGTTGAAAATTTTAAAAATATTGAAGAGCAAGAAGAAACAGAAGGAGAAGATTACTCAATAAACTCAATTCATATCCTCGAAGGTGATTTATTTACTGGTTATAAACTTTTAATTTCTTATAATTCATTAAATGTACAAATTCAACAAATTAATTCAGATAAAATATTACTTTTACAAGATTTAAAATTACCTGAAATTTTAATTAATGAAACAAAAGAATTATCAATTAAATTAAATGAAAAATTTATTATAATTGGTAATAATAAAGGATTTTTATATATTTATAAATTTGATAAAGATTTAAATAAATTTATTTTAGCAAATTGTAATGGTGAATTAAAAAATTTAAAGAAAAATACTTGTTTACCAATTTTAAGAAATTATAATTTAATTTCAAAATTAAATGATGATGGAATTTTAATTAAAACAAGTTGTTTTAATTCAAAACCAATATTTGATTTAAATAATAATTGGTTAGTTTATTCACCAACAAAAGTTGAATATAATCAAATTAAAATTGATAGTGAAAATAATATTGATAATTTTTTAACACCTGTTAAATTACCAACAAATTCAAAAACTTTATTAAATACAGTTTTAGAAAGTATCTCAAATACTGCTTTAGATCAATTATTTAAATTTTCAAAATTTTCAACAACAAAATTAAATGAATATTTTAAAAATAAAAAAGATGCTTCAAATAATTTAAATGAAGAAGAATTAAATTTTAAAAATTTAACAAAATCTTTAAATAAAATTTTAAATTCAACAATTCATTCAATTAATGAAACAACTAATCAAATATTTAGTATAAATGATAATCAATTAATTAAAATTATTGATTTATCAAATGATAAAATTTTAACAATTTTTAAATCTCCTGATGGTATTTCAAATTTATCATTATCACCATATGATTTACAATTAATTAATTGTAATTTAAGAGGTGATAATTTTTTTATTTGGGATTTAGTTAAATTACCAAATCAAATTTCTTTATTAGGTAAATTTTCAAGAGGTAAAACTTCAGGTATAATTGATGATATATTTTGGTTTATTAATAATAATAATGATGAAAAAGATATTAATGATTTATATAAAGGTATAAATTCAGGATTTGGTACAATTAATTCAAAAACTGGTTCAATTCATTGGTTTAATATTAATTATCTTTTTGGTAATTTAAATAATAATTTACCAAATTATTTAGGTAAAGAATTTCCAATTGGTTCAAATTCATCAAATTCTAATAATAATTCAAATAATGGTAAATATTTTATGAATAGTTGGATTTTATCAAGTAAAACAAGGTATAAAAAATTTATAAAATTACCAAAATTTAATAATAATAACAGCAACTTTAATAAAACTAATTTAAATCAATTAGCTGTTTTAGATGAAAATAATCAATTAAAATTATTATCACCTTTAAATGGTCATACATGTTTTAAATTTGAAATACCAAATAATCAAACAAATCCAAATATTATACCAAAATTTGATCATTTAATTAATCAAGAATTTAATGAAATTAAAATTAATGAATTACCATCAAAAGAACGTAATAATCCAATTTCACAAATTGAAATTGAAACTTGTAAACCATTTAAACATTTAATTAATTTTAAAAATATTGAGTTTTCAGTTTATGATTTTGATAATGATTTAGATGACGAAGAAAATTTTAAAAATGTTTATCTTGGATATAACAATATTTTACCTGTAAAGAAAATTCAAATTCAAAATACTGAAAGTAATTTAAATAATGATGAATTAGCTCAAGAAAATGAATTTGTTGAAAATTTAATTGATGATTTGTTCTTTGAATAAGGAAACGGAAATTTAATAGATATTTTATAAGAACAAATTTTAAATAATTCAAGTATACTGGTTTATACTTAATACTTATACAACAAAACTGATAAAAAAAAAACAAGATACAAGAAAATCCAAATAAAAAAAGGAAAAAAAAACATATGAAAAAACTTTTTAAAAAAAACATACCTCTCTATATACTTAGTTTGTTTAAATAAATAAATTTTTTTACCCTTTTACTAATATATATATGAATTTAATAAAGTAAAAAAAAAGTTGCAAAAAATTAGCGCCGCCCGGTTTCGATCCGGGGACATCAGGGTTATGAGCCCTGCGCGCTTCCACTGCGCCACGGCGCTCTATATGAAAACTAATTTTTTTGGCAAACTTAAGACGCAGGTGGGTTAAAGTTTGTTTGTTAAAAAAAGGTACATTAGAGAGAGAACTTCATATATTTATCCATTGCCAATGAGAACATAGGTCCAGAGGTATGTTATGAAAAATGAAATAGGAGATTTAGGTGTAATAGGAAGTAGGTGGAGTAAAACATAGGTGATTTTTGATGTAAAATGGTTAGAAAAGTTTATCTATTGGTTCTTTGGGGTTTCAACATGTTCAAAATATGAAACAGCAGATGGAAAAGAGGATTAAGAGTCTATTACATGTCAAGAAATATGATTATGGACTTAAATAATGACGATTTTATTCAACTTTTATTTTTCAAAATTCTGGAATGGTTTCAGGTATGGTTTCAGATCAGAAAATTCCTACATTTTCAGTCAAAAGGAAGGGAAAGAAGAGGTTTAGGTACCCAGGAATGTATGTTGGTAAATATTAGACCTGGTTATATGAAGGGAGGAATGGATGAAAATAATTTGTAAAATACTGGGCTGTGAACAATGAAAAATGAATAGTAACTGGCGTATGATACATTTATGAAACTGTTATTGGAATTCTTATAATCAGAGTTGTAATATCCCACATTCTTTTATTAAAATCGTTTAATAGAAATATGAGAATTAAATTAACATTTGACGTATATATATATATGATTTATTTGATTCATTTCTCTGAATCTATTTACCATCTAAGGTTAATAATTTATTTACATTTTTTGGAAATTCTCTAACAATAATTTCACATTTTACCAGTTTACATAAATCTCTCTTTTTATTTGGTGTAACTTTATGAAGTAATTCCAAACCACTTGCATTTTCTAAAGCTTCAACTGGAACTTGATAAGAAGTTAAAGGAACAGAATTATCCATAACTTTATTTGGTAAAACAAATGCACCAACATCAATTACATCAGAATTTGAATTTTCTCCAACGATTAATTTAAAAAAATGAGTTGGTACAGCAACACTTGGTGGTGAACCAATTACTTCATATTCAACTCTATATTTACCATCTGCTCCCTTTTTTGGTAAATATAATGGACCAGTCATAATTCTTACATTATCATAAGTTTTTGTTAATCTTCTACCAAAATCTTCAAAATGAGCCCAATAATCTCTATTAAAACCTTCACCAACTTGTGGTGAAATATTTGTTAAATAAAAAGTTTCATTCATTGCTTCTTGATCGAATTTTGCATTAGCAGCTGGGGCTTGATGACCTCTATCATATCCACTTCTAAAGAAATCTCTTAATTTATTTCTAAATCTATCTGGAATTTTTTCATCTTCTTTAAAAATCAGCTTTTTCCTATCAACTATACCATTTGATTTAATTGAATCTTTAGTAATATGTTCAATAACCCAATATGGATTACGTTTAGCTCTATCATAACAACTAACGAATTCTTTTCTATTCTCTAAATCATGAATTGGACCTGGAAATCCATATTTATAAAATCCTTCAGGTTCAACTGACACGGTTCCAAGATTACCGCTAGAGTTTGGTGATGAGATCCCTGAATTTTTTGTTGGTTCAGGAACTGTGGTTTTAGAAGATCCACTTGATAACCCCCAAAAATATGATATAACTCCAACAGCCCCTATACCGAATGAACTAGTAATCAATTTTGACATATTGTTACTGGATGAAATTTAATATTTTAATAACTTTATTTTTTTTTTTTAGTGTTGCGAAGAGTTTCAAATTGGGTTTAATGGTTGCAAAAAGAGCTGCAAAATATTTAGGTACACATAATAAAGACGCCGTTTATACATGAGGGATAGTTTTAGTTCAGATTACATTAGTATCTTATTGAGTTTTTAGTGAATCAAGTTCAGGGGTTCATTTTTGGGAAGTTAACCCTCGGCTTCCTAATCAATATTATTTTGCTATATTCTTTTCAGGTACCTAGGGAACCTATTACCAAAGGAAATGGATAGAGGTGGGAACAGATGATTTAATTTAAGATTTTGAAGATGTCGAAAAATAATGTACCAAAACCACTGGACAGAAGATATGTTTTATAATCAAACGCAAATTTATGAATCTGACCAAAACTTTAAATATGGACGCAACTTTCGATTAAAATTTACAACTCCAACCCTTCGAGTTAGGATTTAATGCCTCTTCAACCGTAAGGATTCCCACAATACACGGTTCACATATACATAGGTTTATGACTTCCTGACCATTATTGTTCTGTGACATTCTCAGTTTGGTTTTGGAGTAATTGACATTCTCTCATAGAATTAATAGTACCTGAATTATTATGAACTATTGGAAGGGAAAAGTTTAAATGTTTGGCCCTAGTTCAGACAGCAATTTTATTACATCACAGTAGATAATATTTATCAAACAGTGTCATATGAGCTAAAACTTGAAACGGTTTGTAATTATTTGATAGATAAGTAATAGCCTTATCATTAACTTAGCCATACTTACTTATCTTTAAAAACGCCAATAAGCCAATCGAAATTATAAGTCAATTTAGAGTTTAAAGCCCCCGATAATAGTAATTAGAGTCTTTATTCGAGATATACAAGCTTGTAGTTACCTTGTACTAATTTCGACCTGTGGCTTTTTTGTGTCTCTTTTTTTTTTTGTTTTCGTTTGACAGAATACGGAACAAGATAAGAATTCGGCTGCTAAAAGTTCCATGAATTAATTTTAATTGTACTTGAAAAATGCCAGTTAGTTGTTATTTAGATGTCAAACTAAATTAACAATAGCCAACAGTCCTTTTCTTTTTTACAATATGAGGCCATAAGTTTAGATATTTGTTCTAATTTTAGCTCTGTATGGGGGAAAAGATTCTATTGTAGATATTTTTTACTTTTAAATGTTGGTATTATTTTCTTTCTGTTATTAGAATTAATCCAGTTACAACTCTAGAACTTTATTAAGCTTGTAAAGTTAGCAACAATATGCGTTTAATTCTACTCTACTTTAAACCATAACATCAAACTAGACTTGAGAAAAATACACAATGACACAGTAAATTAACCTGTCAGAATTGATAAAAATGACAAAAATAACAGAGAGTACGTCAAGTTTAAAGCCAAATATGGATACTAATCCGAAACCCCTTTAAAAAAATTCACTAACAATAGTATAAAAATAGTTATGTGAAGTTGAGAATTTTAATGGAATTCCAATAAAATATCATTTTTCGTTAATACCAGTTATCTACATATCTGATCAAATCATTTATGAAATTCAAATAACGATTAACAATAAGTGTGGATGCCATTTTTTATAAGAGCAGAAGTTTAAGTGCCGAAGATGTACAAGGATTAACTCCTATTGAATCATTAGGATATTCGTGTTTCTTTGATTGTTTCCGATAATTATGAGCCTTTCTAAATTGTTGATTATATGAAATATTAATTTCATACAAATTTTTTTACACAATTCCCAAAATATACCTATACCCGTAACTACAAGATCATAAGCCAAAATTAGATTATTTAGTTTATTTACCAAATTTAGGTAAGTTAAAGTTTGAACAATGGGTTTTAACTTTTTGAGCCTTTTGAAAATTTCCAGTGGCCGCTCAACAGAACGAGACGTACTTTGATGCAGATCAATTATAATTACTTTAACCAAACATTAACAGAGAGCCACTATTCAGTATGAAACCAAAATTTTTAAGTATTTAATAGACCTTAAATTCCCTAACTTTCAATCATCAACAAGTTTTTTTAATTCAATTTAAAACACAAAAAACTTTAAGCCCTACGCTATAGACACTGGCTGCAAAAAAAAAAAAAAAACAAACAGAAAACACAAATTATATTTGATATTTCATTTCGTTGAAAAATTATAGACAAAAACACTAACTAGAATCAGAAAAATGTTATTTACTTCTAATGCTTTTTACCTTATGGCTTTAGCCTGGGTTTTATCAATGGCTAATGCTGCTCCTGGTTTCCAAAAGAGAGGTGATGGTGTGCTTAAATTGGATTTCAATAAAGTTGCTAAAACTGATGTTACCACTGGTGATCCAACCATTGTTAATGATAAGGAAAAGAGAGATCAAACTTATAAATTCCCTTTACAAAATAAAGGTAGCTATTATATTGCTGATATTTATATTGGTTCAAATAAACAAAAAGTTTCAGTTGATGTTGATACTGGTTCTTCAGATTTATGGGTTATTGATACTAGTTCTGGTATCACTGGAACTTATGGTAATTATAATCCAAAAACTTCAACTACAAGTAAATATGTTACTTCAGGTTTCTCAATTGCTTATGCTGATGGTTCAAATGCTCAAGGTGATTGGTATACTGATAATATTAGATTATCAACTGATGGTCCAACCATTCAAGCTTTACAATTTGGTGATGTTACTTCATCTGTTGAAACATTTGGTATTTTGGGTATTGGTTATAATGCTTTAGAAGCTGCTTCAACTGAATATGATAATTTACCAGCTTCTTTAAAGAAACAAGGTTATATTAATAAAAATGCTTATTCACTTTATTTAGCTTCAGAATCTGCTACTTCAGGTAGTGTTTTATTTGGTGGTATTGATAATGCTAAATATTCCGGTAGTTTAGTTAGTCTACCAATTACTTCATCAGATAGATTAAATGTTAATGTTGCTTCATATACTATTAATGGTAAAACCTATGCAGGTGCTGGTTCAACTACTTTAGATTCTGGTTCAACTATTTCTTACTTAGATCCAACTGCTTTAAAGAAATTAGCTACTGGTATTGGTGCAACCCTCCACAAAGCTACAAGCAGTGATGACAGTGATTACTATTATTTCGATGATTGTTCAAGTGTTACTTCTGATTTGAAAGTTAACTTTGCTGGTGTTTCAATTTCTGTTCCAAAAGCTTATGCTACTCTCCCATTACAATATTCGGATGGTACTACTGCTCCAGGTTGTGCTCTTGGTATTTTCCCAAGTAGTTACAATATTTTAGGTGATAACTTTTTAAGAAATGCTTATGTTGTTTATGATTTAGATGACAATACCATTTCTTTAGCTCAAGTTAAATACTCCACTTCAGAAAGTATTACTACCATTTCTTAGATTAATATGGCTGCAGTCCATTATCTTTCGGGAATGTCTTTTTTGTTTTCAATTCTTGCTCTTTTTATTCATTTTTGTTTCACTCTTTTTGTTGTTCCAAAAAATATACATTGTTTTCCTTCGTGATTCTTTCTATTTACCTATTATTGATTAAATTCTATAATTTCTATACTTAAAGTAGTATACTATATATTTAATATAAGTCTTATTGTATGAAATAATTACCTTTTTAGGAATAATATAATTTTTGAAAAATTAACTATGGGTGTACCGGTGTGGGAATTCAGGTCTGATTCATGAATAGCTAAAAATATTTTTTTTCTGTTGTGATATTGCTTCTTATGAGTAATATCACAGAGTACTACGACCAGTCAAGTGTATTCTTAAGGGAGGAACAGTCAATTAAAAGTAATATATATTGGAGAACTATAAAAGAAGGGGTACAAGTATCTAATATAGTCGAGTGTCAGAATGACACTCTCGTCAAAACAAACTAAAACAATAACAATAAA